>JASANF010009784.1:0-26425 GCA_030248245.1 Trissonchulus sp. WLG1_4
GTTAAAGTTAAGAAATTGGCGGAATTTAAGTTAAAGTTAAAGTATGGGTGCTTGAATTTAAATTAAGTTAAAGTTAAAGTAAGACCCTTAACTTTTTTGAAGTTAAAGTTAAAGTTAAAGTAAGACCCCTAACTTTTTTAATTTTAGTTAAAGTTAAAGTTTAACTTTTTTGCCCTAACTTGCACTAACACCCCGAAAGGTCTAGTGTCGTTCGCATACCACCATTTCTGATTCGCGAACTTTTTAATTATGTTACAAATTTCCTCCCAATTAGTCCGCCTACACCAGTCTAATCTAGCACTGGTAAAATCAGACACACAAGCCCGCACATTAACGTCTTATAGTGACTCACAGATTGAACTGGTTGGTAATCAAACTAGAAAAAGTGTATATTTAATGGAAACATTTTATCACGTATTATGCATACAGTAATTTCTAATAAAAATACAATAACACTAACTCCATAGCAAACCATTAGAACAGACATAGGATATAATAACTGTATTGTTTGAATAGCAACATTTTCAGAAATAAGTTGACTTTCCTTACAGCTGTAATCAATGTTGAAATACCTATTTTGTATGGATTTGTGCGTATTTCCAGCAGAAAACATTAGGCCATATAGAACTCTATTAAACTGTTCAGCTAAGCCTGAACGTTTACGAAAAGCAAAAGCAAAATAACTGGGAGGATCCAAGGGGTGAAATAAAACGCCGCAGTTTCCTTTAGCTTTAGATTTGAATGATGATTCCGAGATTCCGACGTATACATATTTGCTGTCAGAGTTAATCATTCTTATGGCTTTTTTGATTACAGGTTCCACAATAACTGGATTTTTATCTAAAGCTTGTTTTAGCTGGACCGCTTCGGGATCGTCAGGATCGTTCAGATGACCCAGAAACGTTTTATTTGGCTTATTAACAATCATTTTGGCCTGTCCGTCATAAATTTGCTTAGCTAATTCTGAGTAGGAATTTATATGCGATACTGGTGATTGTATAAGGTTTTGGGAGCTGGAGCAGGCGTGATATATTAACTGTAGCATTAGACAAGTAAGAACGACAGTGACCTTTAAAATTTTTTTGGTCAAGTGAAGATTGTCCCAATTATAAACATATAAATGCAAACCATAAAATATGCTGAAAACACCAAAAAATACTCTATTGTGCCATAAAGATAATGGTACAATAGATTTGCCCGGTCCAATCGACACAGACTTTTTTACAATAATGCCAGATTTGTCCCTCGTCACGGGCAAAGTCAAATCGGTCCACTCAAACTGTGCCGGGTCCGTTTCATACACCAAGGTTGCAACTGCATCGATTTCTTGTCGCTGCAACATACCGAACCCCCCTCGTAGTGTGCCATTCAAATCGTATTCAATGTAAGCGTTATTTTCCATTGGATAGAACTCCAAAGTGTAGTTCAGCACTTGAGCGACAAAATGAAAAAATTCCAAATTTACTCCTGGTCGATGATCTAGGCGAGACCGATCTAAACGGTTGACCCATGGAGGTTGGATTCTGGCAGTCACGCGTAATACACGCTCATTAGACATATTTGGAGACAACGAAAATTATCCAAACTAAAACATTCCAGTGAATACGAGGTTTTTAGGCTTACTTGCTAAGAACTATATTTGATTCAGGCTATAAAAATTGACAGTCTTAACATTTAGAATTTGTTAATTAAAACTAAAATTAAAATTCAAAAAACAAAAACCATTAAAATCAACTATTTTCAAATAAGTTTTCTTTAATAATTTTTTAAAGTACATATTTTTTAACTCTCGAGCTTTGCTGCAGTTTAAAGTAAAAAACATACGGTTTGCCGTCATCAAGAATAAATCTGATACAGTACCTATATCGTGTGCATTTTTTCTGTGTAAACAAGTTGGTCAACAAAACCTTTTAATGAAATTGCATCATGGACCCAAAAAACAGGAAGGAGTCAATGTACTTGAACCAAAAATGTATGTTAAATCATGCTCTGTTTCAGTGCATCACCGAAGCCTGCTGCATTAATATGGCGAGAGCAGCTGGCATATCCGCTTTGTATGCACTACATATGTAGCGCGTACGCGTATGCCTGTCCACGGATGAAGACAGTTTGATAAATGATAATTCATCATCAATCGATGCAAACCGACATGAACCGCGAAATATGAAAGTGAATATCAGAGAGTGAAATTAGTCAAGTTAACATACTCAACAACCATGAAAATCATGGTGAATGTTGCGTGTAAATCTACACAGCTGCAGAATTTTTACTCCCCCCCACACCCCTTCGCGCTATTGCGCTATTTATACGCAGCTTGAAACACCACTCACCCTTCGCTATGTCCAACATACAGGCTACCACCCATATTTGCGCTATACAGTGCAAATAGCACCTAAATAGCGGCTACAGAGCGCTTTGAGAACATAGTGCACTTTTGTCCATTGGTTGAAATAAAGCGTAACCTCACCGGAAGTTACCAAAATTAGCATATAGCAACAATTGACTTTTCAATACCATATGAGTTTTGTATGAACTGTTCCTGAACGGTTGCTCCGAGTTGCAGCTCTTATGTTTTAAACTTGTCATAACAGTAATCAATTTCTACTACCATTGTTTTCAGTAGTAGGTAAACAATATTCGCTATTATAGTTTAGTTAGCAACAACGTTAGGTAGCACTTAAACATTATTAGGTCATTTTGGCTGACAACTGAGCGATGGTTCAATTCTTTTATAACATAACCGCATCTTCAATAATTTTGTACAACAAATGGAGTCGAGCCAACTGCTTCTGAAAACGTTACAGAGTAGTAACATTTTTGAGTTAGTAAACTCAATAAACCGAACTACTAACCCGGATCAGTTTTACTGTTGTTGTAACCATAGGTATAGGCTATACATGGGCCTGAGCGTTAGATTAGGGGGATGGCTCCCCACCATACATGAGCGTGGGGGGGATTGGGGGGGGGGGATTGCTCCCCCCCCCAACCGGACCCCGCTCCCCCCCCCCAGACAGGGTCCGCTCCCCCCCCAGAATTTTTTGAAAGTACCTCACGAAGGTAAACTGAGTGGCCGGGGAGCAAAATGGGTGGCTCACGAAGCAAAAATTAGTAGCTCAGGAGCAAATTTGGTGGCTCACGAAGCAAAATTCTCCGGAAAAAAGTTGCTCCGCACCCCCCCCCCCCCCCGGTCGACGGCTCCCCCCCCAGATTTTCTTAGCTCTTAGCTGCACATGTGTGCTCCCCACCCCAACCCGACCCAGTTCCTTCCAAAAAAGTCCGCTCCCCCAAATTTTTTTCAAATTTATCAAATAAAATGCATAAAATGGAAAGTGAGAAGGAACACGCCAATTAAGCTATGCATTGGCATTATCATGTAGTGTGATGTATTTTCAGTGTTATTTCATTTTCATTGTATCAACTTCGTATTGTTAAGTTCATATTCACTGAACATGCAAAAAATGATGATACAAAAAAAGTTCACGAATTTTTGCGACACCACGACTGCGCACGGTTTTGGTCACTATATCTCCGCTAAGCCATGCTGGCGAATTTTCTGGCTGTTGGTGATTCTGGGAATGTGGTGTTGTATGACTTATCAAGTTGTGGCGGTATGCAGGCAATATGCTGCTTACGAGACACGGTCAGTGATACAGCAGTCCCTGGGGACGGACATACCTTTCCCAGCGGTGACTGTTTGCAACACAAATCCAATCAAAAATTCATCAGAATTTCTTAAACAAATGCTTGCTAAGTATGAAACGACAGCAGTACTAGATGATATTTTGAAGAATAAAAATACAGACAGTGGAATAATATTTGATTTCATTCCGCGTTTTGTATCAAGTTTAGTCTACATTTATCCGCAGGCATCTGCAGCTGCCGGATTTGCTAAAAATGATGTTATTTTTGGCTGTTATTTCATGGGACTCCCGTGCGCTAAGGATCAAATTAAAACGTGGCAACATAGTCAGTACGGTAATTGTCACACCATCACCTCCTTTAGCAGCAATGTCACTGGAACCGGAAGCAGTATGGGGGCTAGACTGTGGCTTTCATCACGAGTCGACGAAATGTCTGGAGCTCTAAGCCCATCTTCGGGTCTAAAAATCGAAATCCATCCGCAGGACTCAATCCCACAGCCCGACCAGGGTGGATTTGACGTAACAGACGGAAATTCTTACAGTGTAGCGTTGGAATACTTGGAGTTGCGTGTAAGTTTGATTTGTGAAAGAATGTCATGTGTTCAGGGGGTAGTTTCAGAAACTTTACATAAGTCTTTACATAAAGTATTACATAAATTGAATTTATGGGAGAACTTATGAGAAGGTTACGAGTGGTACATAAAGTGTTTCAGAAGTCTTCACATAACCTTCCCATAAGTTCTCCCATAAAGTTCTCACATAAAATTATATGCTCTCGCTGAAAACCGCATGGAATGCGCACGCACACGCGCTCGCACAATTAGATGTCTAGCAGCACGATCACAGCTTTGATTTTCGTACTGAGGGTGCGCTCGTTTAAAATCTCAATTTAAAAAGTAATGAATAGGTTCGTTAGTGGATTTAATTATTGAAGCGCATAACAGTTACCACCATACCTGGTGCTGTCGTTTTATAGTAAAATCTTAAAATCAGATTTTTCAGAAAAGTTCAATAAAGTTTTAAAAAATACATTCCCTAAACTATGCCACTTTATGCTCTACCCAGAGAACCAGTTTTCATGCTTTTTTGAGGATTGTACAAATTATTTAGCTCAAAGGTGAGTTATGGGTGCCCTCACGTTCTCCTAAATTTATGAGAAAACTCGGCACCCACATTTAGCATTTTATGAGTAGCCTGAAGTCTTTACATAAATTTATGTAGTAATTATCAGGCTACCCATAAATTTTGGTGGAAAACATAAATTTATGATAGAACATGAGGTGATCCAGAAGTTATGTCAAGCTTCTGAAACACCTATAACGATATGTAAGACTTTATGGGACCCAGAAGACTTATGTGAAGTTTCTGAAACGACCCCCAGGAACTTTATATATTGTTGAGTTCCTTTCTTAAGGTAGCGCTCAGCGAAAAAGTCATGTTTGCCACTGAGGTCATGCAATTCGTAATTGTACATCAAAGAGGGTTCAGAAAATCCTACTTACAGTATTTAGTAAAGAACAAACTGAACGGCAAAACAGACTTAAAATTTAGAATATTCTGCTAGACAACACAAACTTTTACTTGAGTCTAACACTTGTAACTAAATTAATATTTTCAGAGACTGCCCTTGCCGTATGACAATGAGGACTGTATTTATGGAGACAATTTACATAATGTTGACACAAAACTGCGAATATTTGAACGCTGGGGTTTGGCAGCGTTAAGTCAACCTCCCTCGTACAGTATGAGTGCCTGCGTCAAAGCTTGCAGACAACTAATTCTGGCCGAGGATTGCAAATGTGTCGATCCGTCGCAAATTTCCAGGGATCTTGTGCAACAGTGGAATCAAAGCTACCCACCATGCACTCCCCATGTAGCTGAGCAATTTAACTGCATACAGACTGTAAGTTCGGAAACATTGCTGTATCAAACTTAGTTTCTAAGTATTTACTTGGCTTCCCCAGTTTTATATTTCCCAGGAATATTGACACTCAGGCTTCATAATAATAACTGCATATCGTTCTCACTCAGCAGGGCCCGATTTATCGAAGCAAAATGGTCGTCATCAGAAATGTTCGTCATCGACAATGTTCATCGAAAATTTTTGATTGATCGAAACATTTTCGATGACGAACATTTACTTTTTCGATGACGAACATTATTGTCTTTTCAATAACGAACATGTATTTTCGATGACGAACATTTTTGATGACGAACATTTGTTTTTTCGATGACGAACATTTTTGATGACGAACATTTTCGATGACCAACATTTTCGATGACGAACTTTTGATGACGAACATTTTCGATGACGAACAGTTAATTTCGATAAATCGGGCCCAGAAGAGCTTGTTAATAATTTTCTTTCTTTCACATGCTAGTCAAACTGATCAGAGTGTATTGTCTATACATACATATACCGTAATTAAGTATGAGTGTGGCCAGTGGCACTCGGGAATGACACAAACATTGAAAAGTAGGCGACATCATAATTTCTGATGGTGGTTGTGTGGAGTGCTGAAACGTCATTTTCGCAAACTAAGTAAACTCTTAACTGGAGCGCACTACGCAGCGTCCTGATATACCTACATACTGGAGCAGAATCCCGTAGTGCTCACTTGCATTCTGTACAATGTGTACTTTTGCTTGGGAATACTGTAATTATATTATCCTTTTAGTTTCAACAGAAACTTCAGAAAAAAAACTTCAGCCGCCCTCTGGAAGACTGTCAAAAGCAATGCCCTCCATCATGTAAAGAGGCAGAGTACAAAAAAGTCATAAGCAGCGCAAAATTTCCTTCCCCGGAATTTTTGTATCACCTGTTTCATGACAGATATATTAATAAATACCAAGCTGCAACAAACGAAAGTGTTCGTCTAAACGTGTTTAATGATGCTCGGGTAAGAGTATAATCTTGTTTGACACCTTTAAAACATTTCTCAGGGCACTAATTTTCGCTAATGTTTTTCCAACATGCGGGTCCCGATGAGAAGTTGCTACCTTTATCTCCGAAAAACCCACCTATTGGAGTCTTTAACCCTTTCATGCCTGGAGGGCCATATGACACCAACGTTATGAATACCCTATCTGGGTCTATAACTTGGCTAGATAGTTCTAATCAGCTAATCCTCGAACGTTTTTTTACCAATCGTAGATCTTTGCATTTAGCAGCCAAATTTTACTTCTATTCTACTGCCATACAACAAAACCTATGCTAAGTTAAGCAATGTGAAAATTTTTCTTTTTTCCATCGCAAAAACAGTATTTTCTTTATGGCCACATTATGATAATTAATCGCAACTCTGGCAGTCAGCTTTTTGTGCATCAGATACAGCGAATATTGTAGTTTATTTCTAGCATTCAATTATGGCAAGCTCTCGGCTGCTGTGTTAAAACTCTAGGGTGAGGTACATACATATTATGATTGAGCGATGGCGCAAAATTTTCACAAACTTTCAACTTTGAGCGCTTATAACTCAACAACGGCGAGTCCTAGACCCTTAATCGATGCATTACGTTTTGTTCACCATTTATTTCTCTGTCGAATAGCGGTTTTTCGATCTCTCTACGGAGCACGTAGCTCGAGCAATGACCAAAAAACTAGAGAGTGTCAGAGTGCTACTGCCTAGGCAGAGAAAGTCCCGGTTAACCCTTTCATGCCCAGAGGATTGTTTTATGTGACACCACGTTATGAACTACCATTTGCTATAAAACTTGACAAGTGTATTCTAGTCAACGGATCTTTGAATTGTTTGCAGGAACTGGCTGATCACATAGGACTGAAAGTAACCAATGACAGTTTTCGTATGATGCTGGAGGGAATGAGCTATGAATTGGACGAGATAGTGAAGCGTGTTCAAGAAAACATGCTTTCAGTGTCCATCTATTTCAATACAGTGACATATGTTCAGTACAAGCAGTTGCCTAATATGAAACTACCCGAGCTGTTGTCCAACATTGGAGGAACCTTAGGTCAATTTCTCTAAAATTTAAGATGTTAATAATTTTTTGTTTCAAACTTCAGTCAAAAGTCTGACAAAATTGCGTAAATTCAGATGCGAGTAGTTTTCATAATCACAACTTTTATCCGTGACATAAGGTCATGCACAGGTATCCACCAAAACAATGTCGATTCTGTCAAAAGTAGTTTCTAAAATATTGTACCTAGCCATTTGATACTGTTGACCTCAACAAATCAATATTGTCACATTCACCATTGAAACGTAAGCACCTATGTATGTAAAATTACATAAATATAGCAATGTTAAAAGCATGTTCCAAGCATATGAGTCGCTAAAGTGTGACTTTAATGCGCTTTTCAACTTTTGCAACTTTTCAGGTTTGTACAGTGGCATGAGCTTTATCACAATCACCGAGTTTATCGCACTACTGGTTTCCTGCTGCACAGACAACAAGCAAAAAACTAACAGTGAGGACCCGGGGAAAAGTGCGAAATCGAATAACGACTAGACGGCTGTGCTGTCGGCGTGAGCCAAGAACTAGTGCTGCTGTACTAAAAGTTTTGTATTTGTTAGCTCCTTGAATCCTGTACGTCATTTGCATTTCACTTGACATTTAAACATAGCGACGAATGTGTACCATTGTGGAACTATTTGTGTAGGGTGTGGTCTGGAACTATTTGTGTAGGGTGTGAACTTGCCATGGTACATAAGCAACACCGTTTTTGTTCCTTCTAGAGAAGGAACTATTGTTTTGAAATTAATGGCTCACAGCGTTTAACGCTGCTGAGCAGGCTGCATAGCCAGTATGTTTTGTGTGTATTTTCAGCTTGGGAGCTGCCTGCTGATTTTTGTCTGCGTATATGCATGAAAATCAATAATCGATGTACAGTGTTGTAGTGATGTACCTATTTCTTCAAAATCGGCACCGTAATGTTTCACCGGCAATATATAAGAGCTATTGAAAAACACTGTTTATCGCTTCTTAGAGCTGATTTGCTCAGCTCAGATCAAAGTGTAACTATTGAGCCAAATGGCTTGATGCAGCCAGATGCTTAACATCCTGCAGCATTTTTTTGTACGTAGTTGCGTACCTAGTTAGATTAGATAAGAATAAGCTAGGTACGAAGTACAGTACGACGCAGTGTATGTAGCCTACAGTAGGCAAATAAAAATAGAACCAGTTCATTTAAACCTGAAAGGCAGACACCGGGGAAGGAACTTTGCCCCTTTTGGGGCCTACTTGTTATATTGACTTATCATGTAATCTTCAGTGAATATTGCTTGGTCATGATAATATGAAATTTGCCTATCAAATGGTTTAGCAAACAATTTAAACAAGGTTCCCGATTTGAGCGCCCTACCCTCTACGACAAATACCTACTCCGAGTCCTTACTAGACACACCACGCCTAGGTAGGAAGGAGCACTAGTCACTCACAACAGTGGAAAAAGAACAAATTACACTTAACAAACAAACTTTGGAATAATAAAGAAAAATAATCAAATAGAACGCACGTACATCAGCTTTTATTAAAACGCACAACAACTATAATATATACAGTTACAAACAAAGTTTACAAACATCATTATTAAAAACTAAACCAAAACTCAAGTCAGTTATTTTGATTTGTATTCAAACCAGAGTCTGTTTTTGTACGACACTTACTGTCACTAAAATATTCATCTTTAAAGTTGTTATTATTGTTTATAAAGCACTGAGAAAAACTAATATATACGTACATATACGTTATACAATCCTGTCTTAAATTATACCAAGAGTGCTGCCAGACTTTCAAAATTTCATGGAAGCTTTGAATCCAAAGTTAACTCGAAAATCAGAAATTTCGCTGAAGTAAAGTCTTATTCTTCAAAGTTCACAAGTGGTTTTTCCGACGGATTTTGACTGCTGGTTTCCGAGATTGTACGTGACCGAGGAGTCTGAAAAAGAAATCTCGAATAAGTGTGAAAAAAGCACTATAGGATCAGTCCATCCTAGTGCATGCAAATGCAAACAGGGAACAAAAGCAACAATGCAATTTTACTAACACTCTAATAATATTTGAAAACTACATACCCTGTAGTATAGGTACAATAAATTAGAATATTTGTAATTAAATACAATAAGAAATCAAAATTATGTAGAGTATATATTTGTTTTATTAGTTTTATTAACTATTCCAATGGCAAACACTTACTCCACCTCCAGGCTGATGCTTAGCATTGTCCAGTGAACCAACTTTAGGGGCCGCCTTTTTAGAGAACTCCAGCTTTTCTTCATAGATCTAAACGGTCATAGTATAAATTAGTAGTAGCACAGTAGTATAGTATTTTAAAATAGGAATGTTTTTTACTCAATGAAATTTCCAACTTACAGTTGTTGCAAGTTCGGCGCAAAGTCGTCTAAAATTTTAATACAACTAGATGATTAGTATACTGAAAGCTCAATAATACTGTTTCTAGAACTTACATAATAGTACAAGTTCTTGCAGTATAAAAGATCGAAAATCAACTATCATTTATTTTCATCTAACATTGTAAACTCAGCTTAGGCTATTATTTACTGCAAACATACTCAAATTAGCTACATATTATATTAAAAGTATACTTGTTGACGTTAACGAATAAAACAAATACTTACTTTCTTCTCCCCGCCAGCAGGCTTATGCTTAGCATTCTCCAACGAGCCAACTTTGGAAGCAGCTTTCTGTTTGAATTCCAATTTTTGTGTCGGGATTTTCTTGTCCCCTCCCTTCGGCTGGTGTGTCGCATTTTTCAGTGAGCCCACTTTCGATTCTACTTTCCACTCCAGTTTGCGATTTTCAATCTAAAACAATGATTAATTACTTAATTAATTAATTAATTAATTTTACTTAAATAATTAAAACTAATTACTTACATTACGTGTATTCAGTTGAAATGATGCGAAGTTTAACAGGAATCAAAATGTAAAATATTTTAGCAATTTTTATTTTGGTCGCTGTAGTGCTATTTAAATATAACTTGATATATTATATTGAAAAAGGATTTGTAACAGATTTGGAACCTACATAAAAAATAAGTTTTTTTGAAAGCATATATATAAAAGCTTGGAAATAAAGAAAAAACGTCTAGCCAAGGTACAGGAAAGGTTCAAACCTAGTATTTAAACTAACAAATCAGATCCACTACACAATGAGACACAATCCTGTTATACCTTCTTATCACCGCCACCTGGCTTATAACTGGTATTCAGAGAGCCCACTTTAGACTCAGCCTTCCACTCTAATTTTCGCGACTCTACCTAAAATCAGCGGGTAACAACTTTACGATCGAGGAATCATGACCCCTTAGAGCAAAAAAATGGAAACGTAGGACAATACTTATGCTGAGACGCAGTCAGAAACATCAAGAACAAGTATTGTATTCCATAGCATGCAAAAAATTAGGTTTATATGCCAAACTTCTAGAAAAAATTTAAATAAGTCAACATTACAACATTAAAATGCTACATGTTACAAACTACACATCGATTTCTTGAAACGTATTGCTCATGGCAAGAGTGCATAATAGGAAGAGTATGACACTGGGCCAATTCCTGGCAGGGGTCGAAATTACAACCTGCGACCATAAACTCCTAAAACAGGCCACGAATTGGACCATAGTACCACCCCCACAAACTGGACCCCGGTCCAAAACGTCTTATTATGCACTCTTGCTCATGGTCATTTGGATCAAGTTCTTGATCAGTCTTAGGTGGGAGGCACAAAGCAATGATTAATTCATTCATAAACTAGATATTGTTAATTCTTGTTGTAAACTTGAACTCGCTGTAAAAAAATTAAATAAACCTTTTTCTCTCCCCCAGTAGGCTGATGAGTTGCCGTGGCTTTGGGTGGAACTTTCGGCTTCACATGTGAAAAGTCTAGTTTCTTATTTTCAATCTTCACTCTTCCGCCGCCTAAAAACAAATTCGGTCAAATAGAGTTAAAAAACGGAGTACGGAAGAGCAAAGACAACACAACACAGCAATAACTGCCTAGGGGAATTCAAACTACCTACATATGTGTTTGCGCCTTACTTATATAATATATACGCTTTTCACGTTAATTGGTCAACACAAGCGTGGGAAGAGCTAGGCGGTTTCCACGATTGTAGCGCCAAATGCGCCTTAGACTGTTTTTTATGGTTAAGGGTAACCAATTAAGGATTAAGCTGGATTAAGCTGATTTAAAGCCGGTTTTGAGCAGTTTTGACGATGAAGTTTGCTGACCTTTGAACAAGAGTAAATAATAGGATACATAATAAGATCCTATAATGTACATACTCTTGCTTTGTACGAAACGATCAAAGAGAATATTGCATGTAAAATCTGATATGGATGATAACAATAAATATCCTAATACCTAATTAGGATATATTGGACTTGCAGTGACTGGATGTGAGAAAGAACTTACCGGGTGTATGAGTTGCCTTATCCAGAGATCCTACGCGAGAAGTGACATTATCAAACTTGACTTTCTGGTGAAATACTTTCACCTGAAAACAAAACGTTTTGGCTTGATAAGCTATTTAACACGAGCTCAACTTGTCTAGCCCAAAACAGACGTAAAAATGCGACAAGCTAAAATCTCGACGGTGGAGACTGGAGAGTGGAGACAACGCCCATTGATTTAGCCAACCGTAATTACTCAACTGCACTCCGAAAGCTTTGACGATCAAAATGTATCAATGAGATGGGAGAATACATATCAATCTATTCAAGTCTAATTTACAACAACTGTAAAAATACACGACGCTTACATTTCCCCCAGCGGGAACGTGAGTGGCATTTGCCAGGGAACCGACTTTGGACTTGGGTTGCGCCTTCGAAGCCGTGCCTGGTTTGCCTAACAAGCATAAAACTGATGAGAAATTACCTATTAAGTGGGCCTACATTAAAAAAACTGTCTCAAATCGCACAATTGGCTGGTTAACTGCACTTAAACTGGATTAAACATTTCAACTTAATTTAATTTTTACTAGACAATTGGACAAAAACTCCGACAAAACACTGTATGGTAAAGACAAATGCCAAATTTCACCAGGCCGTAGTCATGAATGATTGCAGCCGAAGCGGAGGAATATTCAAAAGCTCACAACACATTATGACACTGGAAGTATATCTTTTTCGCTCGACAAGACTATGTAAAACTACAAACTCTTGTTTTCGGGCCACCTATAGAGTTTACGCTAAAACGTCCAATCCTTCTTCTGTAAAAAGGTGATTAAATTTACTGTCAATCAATGCACAATAGATCTATGTCGTCTGCATGTACATACCTTTCTTAGCAGAGCCACTGGAAGTATTGGAAGGGGGCGTTTCTGGGGTGTGAGGGCTGGCTGGGGAGCAGGCGCCCGAGTCAGGGTTCGGTGAAAGGGGCGGGTTAGATGGATTGCTCTGAAAGTTAACAATTAAATTAATGTTGAATAATTTGAGGTAAAATCATTACTATTGTCATTTAGAATGTGTATTAACAAATATTAAAATCATGATTATTAACGTCTATGTTAACACTCAACAGTCATAGAAGAAAGTCAATATAAGAAACTCTAATAAAAAATATGTTGCGTGTATATTCAAACTTACATACACTGGGACGTGAAATAGCGTCAAAGCTCGGCTTCACGGAACAGAAAGGAGCTTGGAGCTGAGACTGAAAATTTTGCTGTTTAGGCTAAACTATGTGAAACCTCAATCACTGGGTGGGTAACACGAGCAGCTACGTTTTGAGGTTTTCTATTTATGTGAACGTACGAATAGAGGGTACATTTGACTTGGTGCCAAACTGGACCATTTTATGAGAGGGAGTCTACAATGAAATTGTCTAGAAAATGAAAGATTGAAAAACCTTCATAGACGAAAACTCTACATTTAAACGTACATACTTTGCTTGATATGGTTTATTCACTTTACCCTGTGCTTCTAACTTTGAGTATATAAAAAAATGTATCCCACGCACAGAATAGTCAGAATAAATAGCTGGACGATATTATTCGACGCATTCGCAAGGCGTCAAAATCGCTAGTGCCATCATGTTTGAAACGAACTGTAAAACCGTCGCATTATAGCGAACTCAATTTCGAACGTCATTTTGTGCCTCAAGACGCTGAGAATTAGGTCATTTTAGCGACCACAGGGCTACAGGAAAGATTCTTTGGACTGTAAAAAATTTGCCGTTGGTACATACTTACAACATTTTTTACGGACATATATTAATAAACAAACATTATGTACTCTATTGAGACTGCTTCAGCTTTATCGACAGGCACCAACGAAATGTACTCACTATCACAATTTAACTTACAGTGGCTTCATTAGCTTTGTTTTCAGTGGTCCCTGGCCTTGGTTCCTGTGCGCTCACGTTACTGGCTGGAGGCGTGGTTTTCTTCCCGTCCTGCGTGTCATCATCCAATCCGCTGTCATAGCCGGCTAAAAGTAGCCAATCAGCGGTCACCTTAGGGCTCAGCTTATTCTCAGACCATCTCACTACAATCAGTGGTAGTGATCGTTTGGCTGCTTTAGCGTTTCGACGATAAGGATAACAGGAGCCAGTGAACGGAATCAGTTTGATGGGTGGTTTGAGTCACGTTATGAAGAGATTCTTTGCCTAATGGATGGTTTACACTGGCTTACAAGTTAAGACCACAAAGAATACGAAATAAAAAATCAATAAATATGTAACAGTTCTGAGCAATTTAAAATTGCAACACAGATCACAGATCTCAGAGAAATAGATTTGATTCAAATTTCAACGGCAGAGTTAATAATGAGTGTAAAGCAATTGTTTGTCTAGAAAAAGCAATGAAATAATGAAGTACTACAAAAGTGCAATGTGGAGGAAAACGGCAAACAAACAAGAAAACTAATGAAACTAAAAACTAGTTGATACAGTTATGTGGACTAGGGAATAATGCTCATAGCAAACACGTCTGTTAGTTGCACGTGCACCCTATTAAATACGGCGATCACGAAACAGCACTCAGCATATTTCCAATTCCAATGTAACCACAATCAACATGTGTTAAACCCTGAACTGGGGGACTAATGGAGGCAAGTAGAAAATGCGCAGAGCGCTAGCAAAGGTTTTGACCGTCGCCTACGTCTCCCAATTCAGCGAATAACGCCTAGCTTCGAGCTAGGTTTTACGGAACAGTCGCCTGGAAAATACTCAAGTGACAGGCCCGTTTCACTACAGGCGGATGGAGAAACCACAAAGCCTACACGGCCTGACTACGGCCGGCACTAACTCACTAGACTACTCTAGGCTAGCCTTACGGCACAACAGCATAAAATTTGGCAATTTACTGACACGGGGCAGACGAAATATTAAAAACAGAACAGTGGGCAATAATTTAGCGACGAAATATGGCGGGGGAGGAACTCACAAAATATAAAATGCGCCAAGCGCCTCAAAAACCGTTCCCTACGTTTTACACGTGAAACATACCCATCCTGATGAATTTGGCTGTCGGGGGAGAGAAGGGGAAAAACCGACCGTACTCGTCGGACAAGCCTGGGGTCTACACTAAAGGGAGCGAAAGTTAGAACAAAGTAAATTCGGAATTTGTCGGAGTTCGTCCCCTTTACTTTACAGTGACAATTAAAAGAGCCCTACTGTGTGTGTGTAATTTTCCAACAATTCGGCAATGTGCAACTTTAGGATTTAAAGAGTAAATCTTATAATTTCTACAAACATGATGGAGAATCTTTAGCTCCTGGCTTGGCTTCCTGCCACGTAGCACTTATTGCATCAGCAAAGCAATGCAAAGCCAGTGCCTCACGTGATCGTTGCACGAAGGAGATACTTTTAAAATGATGAAATAAACATTGCCAAATTGCGTTTTTAATGTGCGCGCTGTAAATATGTAATTTTGGAGTGTAAAGAGACTATTTCTCATCGTGGAAATGTCAACCTCGTGCAGCACCAGTCCGGCCGATCACAACAGGTGCCCCCCTGTGCAGAGGTGACGTCTCGGCAGCTCTGATACACAACACTAGGACAGGTGCTGGCGATGTGGACATTTCCAATGCAAATATTTTCAATACGAAACATAAAAGCACATACCAATTTCGAAGTAAAACATAGTGACACAATTTAGGGCGATGAAAAGCAATTACGGTAACAAGTACAAACACAATAACCAGTAGAACAAATAAGATCACAAGTTCCTAAAATTTTGGCGTAATCTCTGGCAGAAAAAGCTTAACCACAGCACAACAAATCACGAAACAATTCCGAAAGAATTTGCCTACATCCTCCCAGATCCTTTTCGATTTCAAAAGTTCTTTCGACAACAGTTTTGGCTTTATGATTTTAAAAGATTAACATCAGGTTTCGACTCCAGGTTCAGTTTAAGTTAGAAAGTTCAGAAAATTAAGTTAGACCAATTTTAAACAAAGTTAGACAACCGCATGATAAGGTAAAAACAAATAACAAAACAAGCAAATACTTTTAACAAATAAATTTCGATACTCTCTACTAATTTTTAACGCAATTTTCCTGCCCCCCTCTCTGGAGGTCTCAGTAGATAGAACTAGGGATTGCTGGAATTAAAGTCCAGAGTGCTAACCATTACAAGTATCCGATTATCCGAAAAAACGATAAAAGCTCAATTGCGAGTTAGTTCACCCATACAATCATACCAATGCCCTTGTTGGGTGCACTCCAACTCCGGCCTCACTCATACTACCCATGGGATTTCAGGTTAAAACAATTTCGTGTCGTTTTTGGGGATCCCCTTCATGTCGCTGCGAGAAACTCCATAATTTAACCCAATTTCGTGTCAAAATTAGCTCCAATATTTTACCTTTATTTCTCTACTTTTCAAAAACTCATAAACCCATCAACTTCCTGAGCCAAGGACACAGACCGGGTACTGGCCAGGTTCCCCTTGTGCCTTGCCCGACCTATTTCGAATATCTTTTCATCCCTCTTTCGTCAATAACTCTCTCAAAAATTTTATACTCTCTCGCATTCGTGTCCTCGATAAAAATTTTGATTTCAACTCACTGACTACTTATAAATACATCTTTCGTGTCCTTAACGCATACATTCTACAAAATTTGGGTGACCTAACAACACATTATAGCGCGTACAATTTACGTGAACATCACCACAGAAAATTTTGGTTTGCCGCGACTGGCAACACAAACAAGAATATTACGGATCCATTGTACAGTCTACAAAGTCCCTAGTGTTTGGGGGCCAACTATACCCTCTCATCGCCCACACATAGCTAGCAGAGTACTTAAGTGTCAATTTATATGTCGTGGAACACCCGTCGTGGTGGCACAGCAGCCATAATCTTTGTCTTTGGATAGTTTTGAGTGCGTTATGATGTTTTAAGGCATCGTCTAGACTTAGTTGGCAGGATTCTCTAGGCTAAGCTGGCAGTATTTTTTCTGAAAAATTTCGATTTTATTGCCTAAGCCTGAGCCTAAGCCTAAGCCTGAACCTAATCCTAAGCTTAGCCCTTAGCCCTGATACTAAGCCTAAGCCTAAACCCCATACTAAGCCTATAAGCCCTAAGCCCAAGCCTATAGTGGTGCGGGGAAAAAACCCCTATTTTCAACTTTTCGGGTCGTTCTGTACTCCACATAAATCGGATCGATTAATGCTCGCGGCTGTTATAACGGCCATCTTTCGCCTGACCGTTGCACTAATAAAATTCTAGCTACTCACGTTTCTGAGTAATTAGCCTCGAAACCTCCAGAGAAAAACCCTATGCGGGGAAAAAAAACCCCAATGCGGGGAAAGAAACCCTATCACTTTTTTCGGTTGTTCTATTAGCAGTGAGTATAACTCAATTTAATCGTGTTCTACTACTCTTAGGCTGCAGTATGGACTAAAAAAACCGTTTCTCCGACACTTATGTGAAATGATTTCTGCCCAAATATGCATTTTTTTCACTATTTTAAAGCATTAAAAACAGATTTTTGCGCTTATTACGTTAGAAACGGTGGCGAAACACCGCCCGCGTCTACCATTCTTGAATTTAAGTGGTAAGCAGCAGCTAACGCCTAAATATTCCAAAAAGGCAAATTTTGGTGAAACATCACCAAAACAGGTTTCGTAAGGGGTGTCGGGGTATGGGCCAAAACCGCAAAAAACGACGTTTTGCTGCCAAATAAACGGTTTTAATGAAGTCTACGCATGTTCTTACCTCAGTTCAGTCAACTTTTGTAGCAACAATGAGTGAGTTTAGCAAAAAATTGTCGACAAACAAAATAGGGTTTTTTTACCCGCAATAGGGTTTTTTCCCCGCACAAACTTTGAACTGTCACAGGTAAACCACAACGTTTTTCACTGTTTTTAAGCTTCAGAAGTATAGAGGAAAGGTAACTCTCTTGAAAAATGCAACCGGCGTTGGCCAAAAGTGTTTTTGTGAAAAATTATGACAAGTCAAAAATTTGGAAAATTTTGTCACTTTGGAATTTTCCAACACGGAAAATTTTGAAATTTTATAAAAAATGCTACAGGCCTCAAAACTGCACAAAACTTGGTGTGGTAAGTTAGTTTGGGATGCGCTTTCCACCTGAATACTCAAAAAGGTCCTATGTCGTAAGGTTCGGCCAGGAAGCACTAGGAGTTTTTTTCCCCGCAAAACGCGTAGGGTTTTTTTTCCCGCACCACTATACATTGAGGCCCAATTTGAATTTGGTCAAAAATTCGACGTTTCTGGCGAATTTGACCATTTTTTCGGTAGCAACCCAGTCAAAGAGCCTTTGTTTTGATTCTAAAAAATTTTTGCACAAAGCATCACGCTTGCGCTGACAGCCAATTTTGGTTCAAAGGTTCAGCTTTATTCATGATTCCACAGAAGCAAGTGCCCTTTTATTTGATGCAAGCAACTAAGACTAATCTTTTGCTAACCCACATACTAAGCCTAAGCCTCAGTCAGCACTAAGCCTATGCCTCAGCTCCGAGTCTAAGCCCTAAGCCTAAGCCTGAGGCTTAATTTGTAGGAAAACCTGCTAGTTAGCATCAAAAATAAATTTGCTGGACTAAAATACCACAACCAGCTCCATATTTTAAAAAATTCCCAGATATGGCCCTAAATTTGCACTGAACCTTACTTGTGCTGTAACGCTTCAATCAGCCTGGCCCGGGTAGCTTCAGAGAAAGTTTTGTAACTTTTCACAGCCCGAACCGATTCAAAATTTTTTCAGCCATCAGTAGCTTAGAAGTTATATATATAGATATATATATATATATATATATATATATATATATATATATATATATATATATATATATATATATATATATATATAGCAGGTTTTCATTTGATGAAGTATATACTAGGATCAAGTGCAGTTGGGGGGGGGGGAATAGTGGACCTATTTGTTGGAGTAGAGCACCTTGAGGGAAGCATTTTTTGTAATAGAACCCCTATCCACAAATTTGAATTTTCTGAGCTATGACCTTGTGAAGATTGCATTTTCAGTGTTTTTGGAAGTGAACGTTGGCCAAAGTTCGAAGCCAAAAATGGCTATAATCTTTGTTTTTGGATAATTTTGAGTGCGTTATGATGTTTTAAGGCATCGTCTAGGCTTAGTTGGCAGGATTCTCTAGGCTAAGCTGGCAGTATTTTTTCTGAAAAATTTCGATTTTATTGCCTAAGCCTAAGCATGAACCTAAGCCTAAGCCTGATACTAAGCGTAAGCCTAAGCCCCATACTAAGCCTAAGCCCAAGCCTAAATTAAGGCCAAGTTTGCATTTGGTCAAAAATTGGACGTTTCTGGCGAATTTGGCCAAATTTTCGGCCGGAACCCTGTCAAAGAGCCTTTGTTTTGATCCTAAAAAACAATAATCTCACCATTTAGACACGATTAGAACGGAAAATACAAGGGCTTCGGAAAAAAATTGCGAAAACGTCCCTCACGGAGGGTTCAGATTTTGGGGGGTCGTATCTCAGAAAATTCAAAAAATGAAATAGGGGTTCTTGAAGCAAAAATGCTTCCCCCAAGGTGCTCTACTCAAAAAATAGGTCCACTATTCCCCCCCACTGCATTTAACCCTAAATTCAATTTTGCGCAAAAAAATTCATGTAAATTTTAATTTTTGGACAAAGTTTGATTTCCAGCTAAAGCTTACATCTTACAAACTTCTAACCTAGCCTATTCGAAAGAGCGTTTAATTTTGACCCCCTTCTGGGTTTGGGGGATATAGGGGGCATTACTATTCACTGGTGACTCTTCAATGGCTATTACGCTTCTTCTGGACTAGATATGTATATAGATGCGATAACTACCATAATAGCAAGTGTTTCTGTTTTAAAATTTTTCTAATTAGTTATGGTGGGGTAGGAATTAGTGTAGGACTAAGGTGGGGTAAGTTCGCTGTCAGTTTATCAGTTTACTGGTGGGGTTCTAAAGTCGACAGAAGAGTGAATGGTTCTGACATTGCAAACTGCAAAGTGTATTCAAACTCTGCCATTCAGGGTGGGTATTTTAACCTTTGAAAAATTAATGTACTTCGCAATTCAAAATTGGACTCTTAATTGAATTTAAACAATTTTTGCCTAAATTCACAAAAAACGGGAAAACCGCCATATTATATACTTTTCGCCAAAAAAGGTCAGAATTGCGTCTAGAGAAAGGCTTTCTTGGCTCAAATAGAACAGCTCAAACCCCTGGATAATTGCCTAAAACTTTAATCTGTTGCATTCTGGTTAAATATTTTGATTTGTTGTCGAAATGTACGTGTACCAATACGAAAATTTATCCATTAAATAGATGTATAGCCTTATAGGGATTAGTTTGTTAGTATTAATAGGGCGTATGTTTAAATGTTGATCCAATTTCGCTGATTGAATGGAGATCCGCTGTAATTGAGAATGCTAAAAATTCAAGTGAAACGTTGAATATAATTTTTCGTAAAATCAAGTTGTTTTTTGTTGGCCTGTTGAAAGGCCTGGGGCCTGTTTCAATAAATTCACAGGCGCACAATTGTGACAAATTTGGCGGCAAAATCTGGTGATTCGTAATGAAATTATACATAAATTCATTACGAATCACCTGATTTCGCACTAACAAATCTCACAATTGTGGGCCTGTGAGTTTATTATTGAAACGGGGCCCTGCTCGAGGTTACTTAAGATAAAGTAGTAAAAAAATAAGCTGGTCCGACGTCACGAAAAATGTAAAATTAAAAATTATAACTGTCATGAAACTTTCTAGCACTACTTGCGACTACCTATTAAGGAAGCAGGTGTTTATAGTATATAGTTCGGCTTACATACAGTATACCGATAACGGTTCATTATATTCTCTTACACACCCTGAAAAGGAACGGATAGCTTCATAGCTTCTCAGTAAACCGTATATTTCCATGTTCATGAAGGGTTACGCAAATATCAAAATTTGAAGTCAGTATATATCGTTCCCTCCACCCATTGCCAACTAGTTCAATAACCTTCATTAGTCACAAAAACGTCTTACTTTTGTTTTTCTAAACGATTTTAAGCATTTTGTGCAAGTTTAACCTTTACTGGACTAACTTATAAGTTTCTAGTTTTTTTCCGTTTTTTTCCGACCCCTCGGAAAAAAACGGAAAAAAAACGTTTTTTTCCGGGAGTTTTTTTCCGGTGCCCAACCCTGCCATATACGTATATAAAAGTGCCAGGTTAACCCTCGGGCAGAAAATCCAAGGGATTCTTAAATGCCCGCGCTTTCAAAAACTAATAAAAAAATAATTTTTGGCATCCAGCTTCGTTTTAAAAATACAATAATGATTGAGCTGTGACAACCTCATTAGAGAGACTGTTCCAAATATTAATTACACGAAACATAAAACTGTTCAGAATATAGTTTGTCCTACCAAATTTTGGGTATCGTATAGACTATTTCCCCTGGTACCGCTTGACGAAAAAATAAAATAATCCAATACCGATAATTTCATAAGTCCATTCTACACTTTATACACTAACACAAGGTCTCATTTTATATATATACGTTTTAACTCAAGAGGTTCCAGCTTGCAAATTTTTAATCTATTCAGATAAGACAAATTATGAAGTCCGTCTATGCGTTTAGTGAAACTTCGTTGTATGTTTTCTAGGCCATCAATAAGTTGCAGCTGATACGGGGACCATATTTCACAGTTATATTCTAGTAAAGGGCGTATATATATACATCTGTGACAAAAATAGTTTTCATAAAATCAAGGTCTCTACTAGGGATAGAAGTCTCGGTTTTTTTCCGAGACCGAGACCGAGACCACAAAACCGACACTACCGAGACCGAGAGCCAATTCCGAGACCGCCAAAACCGAGACTTTGGGTCATTTTTGGCCATTTTTTTACCTATCGATTTGATGACTTTTTACAAGTTTTTAGGTAGGTAATATTCAAGGGCGTACCCAGGGGGGGGGGGGGGGGAATGGGGGGCAATACCCCCCCCCCCCCCCGAAATTTTTCCCCAGTGATTTTTTACACAAGGGTCCCCCCTTTGGTCTTTATGGTCCGGCCGGAAAAATTTTCTGATACCTATCCAATGGACTAAATTTGGCCTAAAAAGCAAAAATTTTCCCAAATTTTTTTCTGGGGGCTGCCGCCCCCAGACCCCTGCGACTATGTGGCTTACTATTCCTCGTTATTGTCTTTCATCAAAACCTATGCATGTATACACAACGACATTATGCTGCATGTGCATGTCTACACGAGTATATTATGCTACATTTACTTGTGGAATACACCGTCTGATATGACACTCCCATCTTTTGTTTTAAATTTTGTCCGAAAAATTTCTGATACGTCTCCAGTT
Source organism: Trissonchulus sp. WLG1_4 (assembly GCA_030248245.1). NCBI lineage: Eukaryota > Metazoa > Nematoda > Enoplea > Enoplida > Ironidae > Trissonchulus > Trissonchulus sp. WLG1_4. The sequence goes on from JASANF010009784.1 coordinate 22,388, forward strand.
GACCAAATTCGGTTTAAAAATTGGAAAAATCGCCAATTTTTTTTTCTGGGGGCTGCCGCCCCCAGACCTCTGCAACCTTGTGTCCATTGGTTTTTATAGTCTGGCCGGAAAAACTTTCTGATACACCTCCAATTGACAGAATTTGGCCAAGAAATCGAAAATTTTCCCTATTTTTTTCTGGGGGCTGTCGCCCCCAGACCCCTGCAGCCTTGTGGTTTAGTAATCTTGCGTTTGTAAGGCGTTTTACGAGTGTTAAAATTGCTAAAAAGTGCATTTTAACCCATTACAAAAAATCAAAAAGTCATTCCCCCCCCCCGAAATTTTTTTCTGGGTACGCCACTGGTAATATTACAAACTAGACCATGGTCAGACACCTTATGTATAAATAACAGCTACATCACGACAATTTTGGTTACATTGCTGGTTCTTTCCCCCGTTTGTGTTGGACTGAGAACCATGTATTAAATATTGTGAAATTTTGACCCCTGTTCCAAAACAGACGCAATTTGTCCTTGCCAGAAAATAACAAATTTTGACACTGTTTGGCTCTAATTTAGTTAAAAATAGCTCCGATTGTATTGGAATTACCAATGTTCTGCTAAAATACACCCAACATACAAAAGGGTTTGGCTCAAAAATTAGATCTGCGCGCTGTGACGCTCTTTCATTCTTTGCCTCCGGCATGACACCCCTGTGGGTGGGTCCGCCTCAATCCCCTGGGACTAAATTTTAGTTGGGAGTAGTCAGTAGAGTCTTCTCATCTATATACCGAACTGCATGTGTCACCGCATAGTTCTTAGTAGTGCGTTTAGTTGAACTTTCACAGATTTTTTTTGATTTTTTGCTAAACTCATACTAATTGATTGGAAATTACAGTTAAGTATGTGAAGTCACCAAATGGCATAAAAAAGTTGACCAGCCAAACACTAATACTAAAGAATAAAATATAATAATAATTATACAGACAGACTTGAAAGATAATAATAAGAAACCGAATCATAAACGTACATTTTTGTGTATGTACTGTGTTTACTGATAAACTAAACAACCACGGTAAAGTTGTTTTCGGAAAAAAATGACAGAATCTCACTGTTTGGTGTGAAATTCTGAAAAGAACATTTCCGAAAATAATTTCCTGCCAAAAACATAAACCAAAGGGGGGACCACAGGAAAAATTTTCACAGATTTGAAAAACCGAGACCGGGTACAAACCGAGACTTTTCGACTACCGAGACTGAGACCGAGAACGAGACCGAGACTGGGCTAGTCTCGGGTTTTGACCGAGACTGAGACCGAGACCAAGACCGAGACTTCCATCCCTAGTCTCTACTTCTCAACGCTCTGTAAATCATACCAGAAATGAGTCTTTATTCAGGCGCCTGAATTTCGATTGAATTTCGTCTCATTTGTGCCTATTTCAAAAAAGTCCAAAATTAGACGCCTATGTTCGACCAAATTCTGTGCATTTAATTAGAGTCTATATTGAGGCGCCTGAATTTCGACAAGAAAGTAGTCAAAATTTAGTCTGCTGACGATGGCTGTGTCTGAAAAATGAGAATATCTACGACTTTACCTTGACTTTACCAGTTACAGTTAGCCTTACTTTACTCGTGGCGTAGTTTGAAAGTACAGCCCCTTGTCGTACTGCCGTCCTAAACTCCTAACCATAGCCGTAGCGCAGCCAGTATCTTGTTGAGCGGGGGTCAACCAAGTTTTATATATTCAAAATTTTTTCAGAAAATTTTATTTTCGTCTACGCGGCCCAATTGCATTATATACCCATTTTTTTGACTCAAGCTTTTTCGTATCTTATGGTGCAGCGATTTTAACAATCCTAGCTTCTAGGGATGGAAGTCTCGGTCTCGGTCAAAACCCGAGACTAGCCCAGTCTCGGTCTCGGTCTCGGTAGTCGAAAAGTCTCGGTTTGTACCAGGTCTCGGTTTTTCAAATCTGTGAAAAATTTTCCTGTGGTCCCCCCTTTGGTTTATATTTTTGGCAGGAAATTTTTTTCGGAAGTTTGTATTTCAGCAAAATTTCACACCAAACAGTGAGATTCTGTCAATTGTTTTCCGTAAACAATTTTACCGTGGTTGTTTAGTTATCAGTAAGCACAGTACACACACAAAAATGTATGTTTGTGATTACGTCATGTAGTTCGGTAGATGAGAAGGGAATACTCTACTAACTAAAATTTAGTCCCAGGGGTTTGAGGGGGCCCCACTTAAAGGGGTGTCACGCCGAAGGCAATGAATGAAAGAGCGTCACGGCGCGCAGGTCTAATTTTTGAACCAAAAACCCTTTCTATCTTGGGTGTATATATTTTAGCAGAACATTGCTAATTCCAACACAATCTGAGCGATTTTGAACTAAATTCGGCCAAACAGTGTCAAAAATTGCTATTTTCTGGCAAGAACAAGGACAAATCGCGTCTGCTTTGGACAAAGGTCAAAATTTCACAGTATTTAAGAAGACACAGTCCCACACCCACACAAAAGGAGGAAAGAACCACGAATGTAACCAAAATTGCCGTGATGTAGCTGTTAGTTATATATACATAGACTTCCATCCCTACTAGCTTCGCTGTTATCCCATTAAACATATTTTCAAAATTCAAAAGTGAATAATATCATATATGGAAAGTTTTTTATCTGTTTGTCAGAATTTAAATTGTTTTAGGTATATATTATATATAATATATTTTTACAGTATGACAACGTCATAGTCATGCCGCCGCCAGAAATACAGAGAAAAATAGCTGTCATGGGTTTCCGCTCTGTCGGTAAGTTTTTGTCAAAATCAGTTTTATTGGTTAATGTTTACGTATGTATATGCCTGCCCTGCCTACTATATATATACTCATCGAAATTAAATATATACTGGTTTTTTTGTTTTGCTTGTTATATATAGCTAGGTTTGGTGAAACGTCGGAAACACTGAAAATTTAAATAAATTAAGAAAGACTAAAAGGTAAATTAACAACAAAGTATATATTCGATGCAAATTCTAATTTTCTTTTTTATGTTTTTTTTTATGTTTTTCTATATTTTTTAATGTTATTGCAGGAAAGTCATCATTGACGATTCAGTTTGTAGAAGAACGTTTTATAGATGCATATGATCCAACTATAGAAAATAGTAAGTTCGACAAAGTGTATATACATCAAGAACGTAGCCAGGTGAATCAGAGCCCTGAATTAGTGAATTGGACAGTGAAAGACCAGTCTGATCAAACGATCCCTCGCCCTTTCAGGAAACCAGATAAATCTATGTATTTCATTTAGCTTACGAATGGTGGAACGAATGCTGAAATTTCCAACTGCAATTGTTAGTTCGTCTCTTCGTTGGTTCTTAAGCTCGGTCAAAAAATTCCGTTTGTATTTATCTATAGGTATCTTTAAATGTAACTCTTTACTCTTTGTCTATAAATACTTTTTCAATTGATCGATTCGGCTTAAAATTTCACTCGTGTTTTTTTCAATGCAACTTTCCGCCTTAGTGTAGCAATGTCGTGTGTGTAGTTTAATTTATTGTAGCAGTTTCGGTAGTTGAATGGATAAATTTCGCCGAATGCCTGAGAAAATGCCATGCAATAGTCTAAGAAACTGGTTTTGTTTACTGTTGAGAAGGAATGAAAAATGAAAATATGTTTTTGAAATTGCTTCGTTAAGGCTTAGTGTTAATTGAACAATAAGTTAAAATATATGCAAGAGCAGCCTAGACCATTGCTAACGTATAAATGTGTACACATAATTATATACATATTATAAATGTATATAAATAATGCATAGTTATATATAATGCATATATAATAATGCATATATATATATATATATATATATATATATATATATATATATATATATATATATATATATATATATATATACACTGCTAATCGTTAAACTTTTTGGTCATTTTATTTGGCTCTTAGTTGAGTATATACGTTGTGTTCAACACAATTTGTTGTCATATAATGTATATATTTATTGGTTTTAGCCTTTAGCAAAGTTATGCGATTTCGCAATCGTGATTATAGATT
>JASANF010009785.1:0-10728 GCA_030248245.1 Trissonchulus sp. WLG1_4
CTAGCAGTTGTGTTTTACTGAAACGTAATTACAAATTTTTGGTGTTTTGTTGAGTGTGGTATAATTTTTTTGTGAACTAACGCAATACTTTTTGCATGAGACAGAAATATAGTGCGTGTGAATACAAACGCAAATTTTCGGCTTGCGATTTTAAAAAATTGGCTCAACGAAAAAAGTTAGAATTTGGCACATAAATGCACCTTGTCATCTTCGAGCGGTCGCTAGTATCTTAAAAATTTAGCCAAATTTGTTTTTCAAAAATAGCGATTTTAGTTTTTTTTCAATATATCAATCATATTCATCAAAAATGACTTTTTGCGACCGCTTGATCACGTTGAGGCGAGCAAAATGAGCTATTGATTGTGCAACAGCTACTTACTTGCGAAGAGAAATCGCAAGCCGAAGTTCCACTCACGTTTGGTGTACAGTGAATGCTAATTTGTATCAATCAACTTCATTTTTTGTATTTAGGCATACTTTTACACCAGCTTGCCATTGTGTATCTAAAATTGGCCCCAAACTGCCGTTTTTTGAAAAGTCACATTTCAGGAGCGCCACCTTAAGGTGGTAGTGTCGCCAAAGCAGTTTTGCTCATAGGCTGCAAAAAGTAATTGCGTCAGATGACGCACATTTTTTACAAAAAAACACTGGTTACCCTCCTCTAAAAACTGTACATACATTATTTGGTCGTCGGGTTCAATGGTCCCTTAAGGGGGAGGGGCTACCCAGGTCAAAAATCAAAGTTCTCAAATTTTGCTTAATTTCACATAATATGTTACTCCCCTAAGCCACCCCAACCTCAGATACGAACAGTATTACTGTGTCAACTGTCAAACAGTATTACTCATGACACAAGCTTGAAAGTGCACTTTTGGTTCAGTGCATTTGTCAGTGTATTACATAGGCAAAAGTGCGCAAAAAAAGCCTAAAAGTAGCCCTTAGCTGGACAGTTCTAACACAAACCACATCAAGCCAATCAGGCTGAAACTTAGCATAGAATAGCCCACATGTATGCGCAAAATCGTATGATCCGGAATTTCGATATGTATTTTCAATTCTAAAATCTAGGACAAAAATGTGAAAAAACGGCCGTTGTTTTGGCCCGCCAAATTTGAATGATTTTATATTTAGCGTCACTGCTCAGGGCATGCACAAAAATTAAAAAAATGGATCTTAGAGGTTGAGATATGACATTGAGCTATCGAATCATGTAAAAAGCAGCTTCGTCAGCATTAATAAAGATTTAGAGTAGAGAAACGCTTAGCAACCACAAAAAGCGTTTTTTGCGCCTATGAGTTACACGATAAAATTGAATGTTTGGGAGCCATTAGTAAAAAATTTGGCAAAATCATTGGTTGCAGTTCGTTACATCTGAGATGAGCCTTCACTAGTGCTACATTGTGTGCAAATTTGAAGCAAAACAGAAAACCTAAAATTTTAATTTCTAGAGGTACTAAAAAAAGGCCTCAAGTCATTTTAGGAATGGCTTTATAGGTACTTTCCTATTATATAGTTTTGGTGCTGATCCAGGTGTAGTCATAGTTTAGTTCAATTCATTGAAATTTAAAATAATTTAAGCTTTGATTTTAGCTTCACGTTATATATACTACTTTGCGCTAAATGGCTGTAGTAAACTTAATTTATTTATTTAGTTTATTGTAAATCAAATTGAAAATATTTTCAACTAAAATAATTTTATACAAAAATTGAAAAATTATTCTAATATACATAAAGCACTTGAATTTGTGACAACTTGGGCGAAAAGACGCTGAACGTATTCAATTTAGAACAGAAAAGTTTGAAACAACAAAAGGTTGTGTTAAATAAGCCCATTAAAATAAACATACGCAGAAATAATGCAGCAAAATTGATAAAAATTATCATGATTTTTCATTTTTAAATTGAAAAACCAGGTCTGAACGTGGTTTTTCTTTCAATGGGAGAAAAACCATGGTTTAAACCTGGTTTAAGAAAAACCACGTTGGTGAAAAGGGGTTTAGAATGTTTGATTACGAAAAGCACGCGATCTAGTTCGGCAGAACACATTTCGAACAAACTTTAGTGCAAAAATTAGAATATTGCGTTCTTTTTCGTTCACTGAGAAACTAGTAAAATGCCATCTGGTGTCAAATAAATACTCCCAGACACTAGACTACCAATATCTACCAATATTTTTAACCAATCACCATTTGTGACCCAGACATCACACAATAGAGACATAAAAGTTCAAAAAATCAAGCCAGATATCAGATTGGTCAGCTTGTGAAGTACATGTAATGTTTTGACGCACAATTTTTTGCCACAAATAAGAAAAATGAAAAATAAAAGTTCGTTTTCTTTTGATTTCAAAATAGGTGTCTAAATTTTTTACAATTTATCATTATTGCTGTGAGTACTTTACAGGTTACGCACAGTTTCACAGTTCAAACAGGCATTACTCCACAACCACTCAAGCAATTTGCACTAAATTTTGTGTGCATAAACTAGAGCATATGTGCTTTTACTTTTTGTAAAGAATTTAAACAAAAAGTTTTTAGTTGTGACGAAATTATCGAATGTGAATAGGTTTTCAAAACGTCTTTTTTCCAAATTTGCGACTTCACTGCTAACTGTATGCCGCATCAATTTTTCTGAAACTTTGCAAAAATATTTGCCTTGAAACATATTTTTAGAATATATAAAGAACATTGACCTATCTTTCACTGAAAAAGTTTTATAGTCGCGCAAAATCGACTGCTTTCGCGACACTACCCCTTTAACAGGTTTCTTGAATAGTGTTAAAACATGTTAAAAAATTTTAACATCAATTTTACACGTTTTTCGCACCAAATTTGCACAAACTTAACATATTTTAACATGTGTTAAAAACATGTTAAATTTATGCTAAAACTTTTAGCATAGATGTAACATCTTTTTCGTATCTTTTTAGAATATGCAAAAAAGATGCAAAAAACATGTTAAAATCTTGCTAAACTTTTTAGCATACTTTTAGCATGTATTTAACATATGTTAAAATCATCTTAATTTTGAGTGAATTTGATGCGAAAAACATGTTAAAATGATGTTAAAATTTTTTAACATGTTTTTAACACAATTCAAAAAACATGTTAAAAATGTTAAAACCATGTTAATAACATGTTAAAATATGTTAAAAACATGTTAAAAGCATGTTAATCGAAAGTGCAAAAAACATGTTAAAAACATTTAAACACTTTCTTCTATTTCTGATGTTTTGACGTGCATATCTCCATAGCAAAAAAATTTGGAAAAAATTAAACTATTTACTGATTTTATTCGACTTTTACACAAATTCAGCAAGTAAGCCAGTGCATCAACGCTTTTTGAGATTTTGCTAACAGACGATACGTAGATTTTATTAGTCGTAATGAAAAATTAAAACAATTTTATTGCGTTCTGTGCAAGAAAATTGCACAAGAAACCATTTTCAGAAGCAGCAGACTCAAATATAGGCTTTGTGAATACAAAACCAATTTTTCGGCATTCGATTATAAAATGCTGGTAAGATATTTTTCTACAAAATTTTGCACAATTATAGCCTTAGGCTCTGCGCAGTTGAACAATTTTTTAGTTTTTTAAAATAAAGCTTAGAAAATTTTTTATATGAATTTTATTGCTCAGAGTTCGACTTCGAAAACACATAATGACATTTTTTATCCAAACCTGACATAAATGTTAAAAACCAAAATAATGTTTAACTAGAGAAGCGCATAAGCTACATTTTGGTATACAAAGTGTGACTATACGCAAAGTATAAGCAGAGTTATCGTTTGCCGAAAATTCACTCATGTTTGGTGCTCTGGGAGTTACGTGACATGATCACGTGATTTGAGATTTTGCCTCCAGTGTTCTTTTGTGCCATAGTACATATATGTGTAGTAAAGTTTGACATTTGCCAATTTTTTTGCCAATTTTCGATGTAGCCCCCGATTCCCGGAGCGCCCCCTTAACCGAAATTATTACTGAAGCCAGGCATTTACACTGATGTAATGATTTTTTACTTTTTGAAAACACAAATAGCTTTGTTTTAAGGTGGTAATTCCATAATCGCAGTGACCCATTTTTCGGACAAATCTATACACTATGGGTAAAGGAATTATAATTTTCGTAAACTACACCAAAAAACATTAAGAGCATTTTTTATTTGGTGTATAATTCGAATGTAAAGACTAGCTACCACGTTGGCTTGCTGAACTGTAAGCCAATGGGGTAGCTGGGTTTAACTATTGATTTTATCAATAACCAAAGCATGATAGCAGCAGTTTAGAGTATTGTTTCAAAAAATTGTGGCCATTTTATTCCTAGTTTACTGATTGTCTTGAAAAAGGGCTTTGAAAATAGCCTCATGTAAGAAAAACTGCGATTTTGGAACAACCACCTTAAGGGGGCGCTCCGGGAATCAAGGTATTGGGCCATAACATTTTTCAGCTAACGAATTCGGACCTGTGTCAAGAAGCAAAGTTACTCAGAATGATGTGGGCTTTCATTTGATACCAATATCAAGATATTTGGAAATTTGCCAAATTTTATAGTTTTTACTGGCAAACTGCCAAATGGGTGAACATTGAGCAAAAATTTGTTGAAAATTCATCAATTCACATCATTAGACACAAAATAGCAGTCGAAAAATGTTTGAAACGGCAAAATTAAAACATTATCTAAAAAACTGTGTAACATTGCTACTGTTTTTACTATGGTCTTGGGTCCCCAAAATTCTACAAAGTTTCAGCGCAATCGGGCAAACGCTACGTAAAGTTGCTGGCTCAAAAAATTATACTGAGCAGTGCTCACGGTACTTTTCGGCATTAGATATCTTATTGCTGCTTCAACCGATTTGGCTCAAATTTGGCATGAAGATAGCCTATCATTGTGCGCAGTTGAACATTCTCTTATTTTTTAAAATAATGTTCTAGACCATGATACCACTGCTTTTAGTGCTGGGAGACCGACGTCGAAAATACACAAATTGCAGTTTTAACAAATTCGCACTAAATAATCAAAAACAAAAATAATGTTCAACTAGAGGAGCGCAAGGGCTACATTTTGATATATGTATGAATCATGATTTTACGACTTAATCACTTACCGCTTGCCGAAAATTCCCTCACGCGCAGTGCTGTGGCAGTCACGTGACATTATCACGTGATTTAAAATTTTTACACAAGGGTTATTTCTTACCATACTAAATACTTATTTAGTAATATTCTAGTTTTATCAGGTTTTTGCTGACTTTTGAGGCAAGTCCCGATTCCCGGAGCGCCCCCTTAATTGACCACAATTAAAAATTTTTTTGGGGTTTTTCTTCGTGTGGTGTGTTTATTTTTTATATTTAGGATGCAAATACTATGCGTTTGATTACAATGCAGAAATTTCGGTTTGTGATTTGTAACCCTGCTCAAGCCACTCGGAACTTATTTTTTTCCGCATGTGCGTCTAGTTCCTGTGAATGAGCAAATACAAACCTCGTTACAGATGCAAGAAACCTCAGAGGTTTGTATTTATTATGTTTGTCTAAGCCTAAACTAAGCCTAAAACTAATCCTAAGCCCAAAACTAAAACTCAGTCTTTAACACATGCTCATTCACAGGAAATAGACAATCCATTTTTCCGCTGCATTTTTGCAGAACTACGGAAGCGGCAGGGTGTCGTATTACGAAGAATCAAAAAACATGTTTTTTACCCTTTCCATTGTGATACATTCTTCTTTCTACAGACATTCAGAATTTACTGTAACGTCTATATATGTATGAGAAAAATGTAATTTTTGAAATGTGGGATACACAGGAAAACCAGCAGGAAATCTAATTTTTGGGTTAAATGCAGTTGGGGGGAAAATAGTGGACATATTTGTTGAGTAGAGCATCTTGGGGGAAGCATTTTTGCTTCAAGAACCCCTATTTCATTTTTTGGATTTTTTGAGATACGACCCCCCGAAATTTGAACCCTCAGTGAGGGATGTTTTTGCAATTTTTTTCCGAAGCTCTTGTTGTTTCCGTTCTAATCGTGTCAAAATGGTGTCAGCTTATTGGTTACAATTTTTTAGAATCAAAACAAAGGCTGTTTGACCGGGTTCCTGCCAAAAAATTGGCCAAATTTGCCAGAAACGTCCAATTTTTGGATCAAGGGCAGTTGGGGGGGGAATAGTGGACCTATTTTTTGGAGTAGAGCACCTCAAGGGAAGCATTTTTTGTAATAGAACCCATATCCACAAATTTGTATTTTCTGAGCTATGACCCCATAAAAACTGCATTTTCAGTGTTTTGGGAAGTCAACGTAGACCAAATTGTGAAGCAAAAAATGGCTATAATCTTTGTTTTTGGATACTGTGGAGTGCGTTATGATGTTTTAAGGCATCGTCTAGGCTTAGCTGGCAGGATTCTCTAGGCTAAGCTGGCAGAATTTTTCCTGAAAATTTCGATTTTTTTGTACCTAAGCTTGAGCCTAAGCCTAAACCTGAAACTAAGCCTAAGCCTGATACTAAGCCTAAGCCCTATACTAAGCCTAAGCCCAAGCCCAACCTAAATTGAGGCCCAGTTTGAATTTGGTCAAAAATTGGACGTTTCTTGCAAATTTGGCCATTTTTTCGGGAAGAACGCGGCCAACGTGCATTATTCCAAAATTGTAAACATTATTCCGACTTCATTTAAAGTGGTAGTTTCGCCAAAGCAGCTTTGCTCATAAGTTCCAAAAAAAGAGCTTTTTGCTTTGAAATTGTACGTTCACTGAGAAAATAATCCATTGCTATACTGTGTTAAATAATTACTGCCAGACACTAGACTACCAATATTCGCAAATATCTTGAACCAATCACCAAATGTAAGCCAAACATCACACAATAGGGGCATAAAAGTTCAAAAATTCAAGGCAGATATCAGATTCGCCAGTTTGTGAAGTACAAATAACGTGTCAACGCACAATTTTTTGCCACAAATAAGATAAAAGAAAAAAAGGTACGTTTTTCTTTTGATTTTAAAATAAGCGTCTAGATTTTTTATAATTTAACATTATTGCTGTGAGTACTTCGCAGTTTGCGGACAGTTTCAGAGTTCAAACAGGTATTACTCCGCAACCACTCAAGCAATTCGCATTAAATTTTGTGTGCATAAACTACAACCTATGTCCTATTTGTCTGTGTGAACAAACTGGGCAAACAGATTGATAAATATGACGAAAATGTGGAATGTGAATAGGTTTTCAAAACGCCGACTCACTGCTAACTGTATACTGCATCAATTTCAATGAAACTTGGCTGAAATACTTGCCTTAACATATATTTTCAAAATGTGTAAAGAACGATGTCTTATCCTTTACTGAAAAAGTTTTACAGTCGCGCAAATTCGACTGCTTTTGCGACACTACCCCCTTAAGTAAGTTTAGAACAAAGAAAACATGGTTTTTTGAGAAAAATTGCGAAAACGTGCCTCACTGCGGGTTCAAATTCCGGGGGGGGGGGGGGGGGGTAAAATCTCAGAAAAAATGAAATAGAATTTTTGAAGCAAAAATGCTTCACCCAAGGTACTCTACTAAAAAAATAGGTCCACTATTCCCCCCCCAACTGCATTTAACCCAAGTATGGGACCTTTTTCTTGAGTAGAGCACTTTGTGGGAAGCATTGTTGCTTCAAAAACCCGTATTTTATTTTTTGGATTTTTTAAAATACGATCCTTGAAATCTGAACCCTCAGTGAGGCACGTTTTCGCAATTTTTCTCAAAAACCCATCTTTTCTCTGTTCTAAACGTGCTTAAGGGGGTAGTGTCGCGAAAGCAGTCAAATTTGCGCGACTGTAAAACTTTTTCAGTAAAGGATAAGACATCGTTCTTCACACATTTTGAAAATATATGTTAAGGTAAGTATTTCAGCCAAGTTTCATTGAAATTGATGCAGTATACAGTTAGCAGTGAGTCGACGTTTTGAAAACCTATTCACATTCCATATTTTCGTCATATTAATCAATATCTTTGTCCAGTTTGTTCACACAGACAAACAGAACATGTGTTGTAGTTTATGCACACAAAATTTAGTGCGAATTGCTTGAGTGGTTGCGGAGTAATACCTGTTTGAACTCTGAAACTGTCCGCAAACTGTGAAGTACTCACAGCAATAATGTTAAATTATGAAAAATCTAGACGCTTATTTTAAAATCAGAAGAAAAACATACTTTTTTTTTATCTTATTTGTGGCAAAAAATTGTGCGTTGACACGTTATCTGTACTTCACAAGCTGGCGAATCTGATATCTGCTTTGGACTTTTGAACTTTTATGTCCCTATTGTGTGATGTCTGGCTTACATTTGGTAATTGGTTCAAGATATTTGCAAATATTGGTAGTCTAGTGTCTGGCAGTAATTATTTAACACAGTATAGCATTGGATTAGTTTCTCAGTAGTGTTGTTTTGATGTGGAAACTGCATCAAATCAAAACTAGTTTTGATGCAGTTTTAATTTTTGATGCATCAAATGAAATCAAATCAATCGATTTTCAAAAGGTCCAAATCAAATCAAATCAATCGATTTTCAAAAGGTCCAAATCAAATCAAATCAATTGATTTTCAAGAAGCCCGCATCAAATCAAATCAATTGGTTTTTGAGAGGGTCCACATCAAATCAAATCAAATCAATTGATTTTTCAGAACTCAACATCAAATCAAATCAAATCAAAACTGAAAAAATACTTGGCTTTTGATGCAATTTTGATGCAGTTTTGATCTAGTTTTGACGTAGTTTTGATGCAGCGTGAAAAATTTATTTCTAATTTGTAAAAATCTAGTCTCAGCTTAAGGTCGCGAGAATGCGTAATCATACAGGGTACACTTACTATTATATAGCTTTATTATATAAATTGTACAGTTGTATTGTCGGCATGTGAATAATCACTTGTGTATTACGTGGCCCCTTCAAGAGCGGCGTATATTATAGTCGATATATTTCGGTCGGTCTGTGGGTTATAGGTGTGGCCCTGCTCGCAAAATTTGCAAATAGATGCAAATAGATTGCTATGCGTGGCTTATTCTGCCCACAGGACGCCCCCACGGCCCGGCCCGCCATTAGTACGCGGGCCGGTGGCGGGCTGTTATACGCGGGCCCGGTCTAAGACCAACGGCTAGGCTCGAGCCCGCCTCACGGGTCATATGTGTGGCGGCCCGGGCAGGGTCACGTATTTACATTCCCTACATCTATAGCTATTTAGGTAACGAACGCGTGTAAGCGAAATCGAAATAGCACTTTTTGTGCTATAGCGCTTTTTTTATGCGCTATATGCGCTATAAGCGCTATAAGCGCTATGGAATTTGCTATATGCGCTATTTGCGCTATAGCGCTTTTTGGGGGTGCTATATGCGCTATTTGCGCTATATGCGCTATCGAAGGTGCTATATGCGCTATTTGCGCTATAGCGCTTTTTGGGGGTGCTATATGTGCTATTTGCGCTATATGCGCTATCGAAGGTGCTATATGCGCTATTTGCGCTATAGCGCTTTTTGGGGGTGCTATATGCGCTATTTGCGCTATATGCGCTATCGAAGGTGCTATATGCGCTACTTGCTTGCTATTCGCTATATGTAACATCAAGACTGTAAGACTTAATCGCAAAATCCACCTATAATCCACATCCCCAATATTACTGCCTTCACACTGCGAAATACCTAGCCGTTTATATTTAAAAAATTGTCAGTCTCAAACATAAAACAATGTATCTACATACTTAGGAGGGTTAATCTAGAAAAAGTAAAACAATGTCATAATGCACAGCTAAGTGAAATGATTATTCAATTTAAAAGACAGTTCAATATATGTCTAGACAGTTGGCCTGCGGTCCAACTATCATAACCGTAGAAAAAATTTCCCAATTATGTCTATTAAAGGTTTTAAAAGAATATAAAAATAGAAACTTTCCAACTTATCCAATATTTATCTCTTTTATCTCTTTGTTCGTAGTAATCGCACCACCATCCTCGTATCGTATCGGCTGATCAATCATTTTGGTGTTTGTGTTAACTTCCCTTTTCGGATCAGAAGTCATGTTTAATATAGACTTATACCTATGTATTATGTTCAACTTTTGAAAATAGTTGTGCCGCGTTTTATATTCGAAGAATATCCTCAGCACTATTAGCAAGTCACAACGAAATCTATCGTTAAAAAATTTGACTTTACTCGCAAAACGTGCTTGTTTTATGTCATCCGAATCAAACGTTTGCGCGTTTGCAGCCACAAGGCAAAATTTTCTTTTGCATAAAAATACGTGGGTAATCTTCAGTTTAAAAGTTTAACTTGCCACCGCGTGCACTCGTCAAAATAAGTCCGATCGGTAATTTTGATGCCGTAATAGGAGCTTCTAATATCAATATGGCATAAATTAGCAAATATTTATTAATGGACTATTAGTAAATAGTTTTCAAATAGTACATAATAAATAATAAATAATGAATTGTAAGAGACTGTCCTGAGTACTGCGGAGACAGAATGCACTGATTGGCTGAGGACTTAGCAATGCACTAATGCCTACGCAAAACAACAGGACAGCACAAACGCAATTGTTGAGGACATAACAGCTGAAACAAAAGGAAGGAGTCTGGACTAGGTATTAAGACAGACCAGGAGGGTCCTTCCTATCAGCATGGTCATGCCGCTAAAAGTATAAAGCAGTTCATAGTCGTCCGGAAGTGTCCGTAGTAGCGTTTTTAGCACATACGTAACTGAACGAAGAAAAAA
>JASANF010009787.1:0-40369 GCA_030248245.1 Trissonchulus sp. WLG1_4
GCTTAACATTAGCGTGTATAGTCAAGTGCCTTTAGTCCGATTAAAAAGCAGCGCGCTAGAAGTTAAGTCCGTTTAATCCGGAGGTTTTAGAATGTTATTTTTAAGCTTAATTTTTAAACCGTTTAGTCCGATTATAATTAACCCTCTAATCCGGTAAAGGAATAGGCCCTTAGAAATACCACACCTTGAAAATGAATCAAGTTTTCAGGTGAAAAAGTGGCACCATTTATAGAATCAAGGGCCGTCTATCAATTATTTGCTAAATAACGTTTCTGAATATTTCTAAAAAATACTACGTCAACAACCAAATTATTTTAAATATAATCCGTTTAATCCAGGAGCTAATCCTTACGTCGGTTCCATTACAACCATCTGCTCCTTTTGCGCCGGGTCGACCAGGTTCTCCTGGTAAGCCCTGAAACATTACCACGCTAGGTTTCATTCACGCGCACAGCCGTTTGTACATACAGCCGGAACAATTACGAATAATCACGTCACTGGCAAGGCTTTGTGGGAGCTAGCGATGTGACTTTTAATACTTGCCAGCTGAGCAGAAAACTGTAAATCGCTCAAGAATTAAACTGAAGTCTGACCGAATAATGTATGTATCGAACTTCATTGCTTCATAGCAACTTATTCGTTTGAGATAACCCCCATAATGTATATATCAGTCGAAAGCATTTTTGATGGAGATTTTCATGAAATTAAAATATTTGAAAAAAATTTGCGTTAAAATTTTCAATTCAAATAAAATTGTTTTTTTTCACCTAATTAATTGAAATCTAATGTATTATATATCATTCGATAGCCCTTAACATTCTGCGTCGAATGATATATACAACATGACTATAGCATGCACCTGCCAAAAATTATCGATTTTTTAATTTTTGACTTTTCCATTGAGAAACGGCATTTTTGGCCCTTGTAATTCGCTGTAACTCAACAAATACTTAACCAAATCCAACAAATTGTGCATCAATGGACGCGTTGTGACCCTGCGCAGTCTGTGAAAGTAATAAAATTTCAAAATTTGACACTAAATTTTTTAAATATTTGTCAGGTTTACAGTCATTTTTCAGCTATTTTTGTTCACAATTGGGTAAAATAACTATTACCACAAAATAGTTCAGTTCTTTAGCTTTCATTTGATACCAAATACATGCACTTTTGATGTAATTAAACTAAGTTATGCATAAAAAACTCATTCATGATTCACAGTATGTTTGTGCGCAGACAAATATTCATGCACGCATATCAGCGCGTAGAATGTTTACACCAAGAGTACATAATAGCGTCTCACTCTATATAGAAGAAGAGTGAGACACTCTCCAGCCTGCCTGTGTTCTAGCACAGGCAGATGCGCTGGTCGTTTTCAGGCTACATGTTGACATTCTATGCAACATGTGACTGGCCAATCAGCGCGTAGATTCCGTGCGTAACACACTTTAGTATATAATCGCTGATGCGTTGATAAGCATTAAGATAGGGATAAAAGCTTAATAACTCAATATTTATTCATAGTCTGCTTGCAAAAACATTAAAAAAGGTTTGTAAATACCTCTAGGGATATTTTGGCAAACTTTCAGCGAAATTGATTGAGAAACTTTTGAGATATAAACTTTACTGAATTTCTTCAAAGTTTCTCAATCAGTTTCGCTGAAAATTTGCCAAAATATCCCCAAAGGTATTTGCAAACCTTTTTTAATGTTTTTACAAACACACTATGAATAAATAATGAGTTATTAACCTTTATCCCTATCCCGTTTTATGATTGGAGCACGTGCACAGGCGTCTGCCAATCAGAGAATAGAAGCTCGCTTCTGATTGGCCAGTCACATGTTGCATAGAATGTCAACATGTAGCCTGAAAACGACCAGCGCATCTGCCTGTGCTAGAACACAGGCAGGCTGGAGAGTGTCACACTCTTCTTCTATATAGAGTGAAACGCTATTATGTACTCTTGTTTACACGCATGCACATGACATGCTGATCAAGCAGTAGTTTTTGACATTTTTGAAAACTGCTATTTCGTTTAGATGCATAACTTTGTTCAATTACATCAAAAGTGCATGTTTTTTGTATCAAATGAAAGCTAAAGAACTGAACTATTTTGTGGTAATAGTTATTTTACCCAATTGTGAACAAAAATTGCTGAAAAATGACTGTAAACCTGACTATTGAAAAAATTTAGTCTCAAATTTTGAAACTTTATTACTTTCACCGACTGCGCGTGGTCACAACGCGTCAATTGATGCACAATTTGTTGGATTTGGTTAAGTATTTGTTGAGTTACAGCGAATTAAAAGTACCAAAAATTCCGTTTTTCAATGGAAAAGTCAAAAATCAAAAAATCTATAATTTTTGACAGGTGCATGCTATAGTCATGTTATATACATCATTCGACGCAGAATAATGTTGAGAGCTATCGAATGATATATAATACACTAAGTTTCAGTTCATTAGGCGAAAAAAATCAGTTTTATTTGAATTAAACATTTTAACGCAAAATTTTTTCAAAAATTTCAATTTCATGAAAATCTCCATCAAAAATGCTTTCGAATGATATAAACATTATGGGGGTTATCTCAAACGACTAAGTTGCTATGAAGCAATGAAGTTCGATACATACATTTTTTGGGCAGACTATAGTTTAATTGTTCCCAGATAAATTTGTCAATATTTTATTATATTTTCATAAGAAAAAACTATACTAAACTCGAAGTCAATTTAGATAAAGTATATTATAATCTACTTCATAAAATAAAATTAGAATATCATTTTCAAAACAGGCTTACCAAATGAAATGTTCAGTGTAAAAAAACTTACAGGCATGCCAGGAATACCAGGAAATCCGGGTTCACCTTCAATCCCCTGAAAAATATTTACTCGATAACGAAGAATATTATTAAACGTGTAATCTAATACTGAAAAAAATTTTCTCATCACACGCAACTAACTCGTCTCATTCAGACATTCAGACAGTCTGATTAAGCTCGTCTTACGCAAAAAACCTACCTAATCTTCTCCTTCTCATACGCAACTCATCTCATTCAGACATTCTGACGGTCTGACTACGCTCCGTCTCACGCAACAAATGTAATCTGATCTACTCATCATACGCAACTTGTCTCATTCATTCATTCAGACCGTCTGACTACGCTGCGTCTCACGATACAAATGTAACCTACTCCTTTCATCATACGGAACGCGTCTCATCTAGACAGTTAGACGGTCTGAATGCTGCGTCTCACGCAACAAATGTAATCTAATCTTCTCCTCCTCATACGCAACTCGACACTCGTCTCATTCAGACATTCAGACAGTCTGACTAAACTCCCTTTTACGCAAAAAGCCTAATCTAATCTTCTCATTATACGCAAGTCAATTCATCATACGTAATTCAGCCATTTAGACGTTCTGAATAAGCTAGGCCTTACGCAACACAACTAATCCAATCTTCTCATCACACGCAACTCGTCTCATTCAGACATTCAGACACAAGCTGAGTCTTAATAGCAGCACCCCTCACCCGATATCCCTTCGGCCCCACATCCCCAGCCTCCCCCTCGTCCCCGTTTATTCCCAATCGTCCCTGAGGACCCTCCGGGCCGTGGTCTCCGGGGTCGCCCGCGTCCCCTGGGAGTCCTGAAAAGCCTGGATCGCCCTGTAACAAAGAAATAATCAGAATTTTGATTTAATTTGATTATGATGATTAATTAATTAATTAATTAATTATTATTCTTATTATAGCAAATTATTATATTTGGTAAAGTATTTAGTTTTATCTCACTGTAATTGATTCGCTTAGCTTATTAATTCACTACTTAATTATGACTCTAAACTTCAACGTTTATATAATTCATGAGGTATATATATAATTCCATGAGGTATGATGAAGCAAAGGTTATTTCGGATAAGCGCAAATGCGTATTCTACTTTGTATCATTTTCACGTCGTTAAACGCGGTATGTATTTACGCTTGAAATTGATTTGTATCACAATACAGACATTGCATGAAGCTGCGTATACTCCGTGCTAGGATGTCCAAATATATCATGAAAAACATGAAGTTGTGACTAAAAATCACTAGCGATCGATAGCGATCAGACGGTCTGCTCAAATTCAGAGGTCGTGAAAAACGTCCAATTGTAGGAAGATTTTTGTTTATTTTACACCATTTCTATACTTCTGTATTCTGCTCAAAGGTCATTCAGGGGGTCAGAAAAAGGTCAATTTAGAGCTAATGAAAAATGCTCAACTTTACGAATATTTAAATTTATGAATGAATATTTACGTTATTTTATTAACTTTACGAATATTTATTTATTTACAACTTAACGTTATATTTATGAATGGTTTACACCATTTTCACACTTATCTTTTCTGCTCCCAAAATAACGTATACCCACAGTCAGAGTGTTACTTTTTAACAAAAAATAGCCCATACTATATCACCACAAAACATTTTTCCATTTGATTTTCAAGCTCTTGCTTCTACCCGTACCCTTTGTGCTCTTGCTAAGATTGTCATTACAAAGGCTTACAAGCGCATAACAATCTTTATCACCGCTAATACTTGCTAACTGCATTCTTAGAGCAGCCTAGTAAACAACCCGCAACCGTTCTGACCAGTACAATGTGACCCTTATCAGCACATAAAATGTAACGTGGGCACACAAATTTGGAAGGGTCTCTCTGGTCAAATTTTGAGAGCCAAGGACCAAAAATACCCTAAATTTTGCACATTTCAAAAAATGTTTGAAAAATTCCAAAAATGCCACTTTTTACCTTGTTCAGATCATCTATAATTCTTCTTAGGTCTCCATATCCCCCCTTACATGTATGCTAGTTTCGTCCTGTATGAAAAGAGCAGTTGCCCAAGCCCCTATACAACCCCGGCCTTGACTGCTCTAAGTTCGTATTGGTCCACAAGGACACAGGGCCAGGGACAAGAAACAAATTTTGGTCAGCTACTGTGAGCAACTGACGGCATAGACTGCCATAATTTCTAATTTTTTTGAGATTACAACCTTTATCCCAACGTATTTCATACAATTAAATTATAAACAAACTATTGAACTAACCCTATCTCCTCTTTTTCCTGGGCAAACGCAGTTGGGTTCGCATCCTTTACACGGCCAGTCCTGAAACAGAAATAATAAATAAACCGGTTTCAAGAAAATACCAATTTTAAACTCGACCTAAGAGAAACTATACCACAAGTAGCTGAAACTTGTTCTCAAAATAAATATATATTAGCTTGAGCAATTTAATGAATACATAATCAATAAATATTGAATTAAATTAGCTTTAATAATCAATAAATTACATAGCTTTTCATTTCCAAACCCTACTACTAAGCATACAGTTTTAAAGGATGAAAGCTGCAGAAAAAGCTAGGGTTATCCTTTGCCTACCGAACGAAATCTTTTCAAAAATGTTTCACCACAACAAAATTATTACTGCAAAAGTTTCCAAACTTATTTAAGAAAGATTTTTCTGCTAGGGTTATCATTTGACCAGCGAACGAAACCTGTTGGAAACATGTTTCACCACAACTAAATTATTACAACCAAAGTTTCCAACTTATTTATGAACAATTTTTCGTGAACAATGGAGGGAGCGTCCCATTTCATGAGGGAAGCTTACTCAGTAAAATTCCGCAATGTAAAATCGACTATTCCAACTAGAGAACCGATCCTTACCGAATCACTTCTAGGCAAAGCAGAATCGCTGAGCAGAAAACATTGAAAACATAGCAGTACAGTCAAGAGTACACAAACACTGTTACAATGAGTTTGCATCGTGATAATAGTGCTTTCATGCAATAATTAATCGATCATTCATGAGCAATCAAAGTAGTCATATATGGCCAGCCCAGGAACTGGGCTTAGTCAGGGGTGCGGTAGCCAAAGTGATATTAATGATGGGATGATGGAATTAATATTGGCTGGAAGTAAGGATTAATAATGGATTATAGGGGTTAAATTAATCTGTTTCTGATCGTGGCTGAATTCTGATTTCTCATTTCTTGACAGACAGCTAATTTATTTAGACATGATGTTGGTTTATTTAAAATCTATTAGATGTATTAAGATTTTAGTAGGTATATATACATTATACAACGGCAATGGGACCAAATAAAAAACGGAAATGTGTTTTTAACTAAACAAAAAATTAATTAGGTGGACAGAAATGAGATATAACAAGAGATATTCAATATTTAAAAAAACTGAACGGCATTACAACTAAAAAAATGGAAATTAAGAACATCACAACAAGCTTGACTATCTTTCATTGATTGATTGATCACTTATTGCTTATTTCTATGTATATCCGCCAAGTGGCAGACCACGAAAACATTAATATTATAAAAATGCCCTTTCACCAAGGGCAGCATTGTGGGCAGAATAGGAAAGTGGGCTGATCTATAGCATAAAAATGCTAATCAGCTTGTCAAACACCCGGGACAAGTTTTGCAACCGAATATGGAAACTCAGCTTGCTAAATGAAGCGGACAAGAGTTGCGTCAGAATAGCAGTCACCCTGCGACACGTTAGTGCTTTCTTATAAATAGTACCTATGTACTTCATAAATCGTAGTCGATGGACCGTATTCACAGAAGGCGTTTTAACTTTAGACTCAGTCTAAAACGTTTAATCAAAGTGAAATATGTAGAGATAATAAAAAAGTATATATAAAAAAGTAAGTCTACACTCTACATATTTCGTACGATCACGTGTTCGACTTCGACTGGGTTAAAAAAACACCTTTTCATGAATTCCAGCCAATGTTTTTTTACTTGAAATTGGTCTATACAACCTGAAAAAAATTGCAAAGCTTCAAAAAAAGCAACCTGAAAAAAATTGCAAAGCTTCAAAAAAAGCAAACACTACACCAATCGTCAAAACGTCGCTAGTTCAGTGTTATTATGTGCTATATAGTCGACCACACACGTGGCGATGCTAAAAGCAACATCTGTGAAGCAGGCACAAAAAAATCACCAATAAATCTCGGTTTACGTAGAACCTGGAGACCTTTAGCTTTAACGGATTTTACAGATTAAGCGATTAGACTTAAATGTTACTGAATAATAAATACATACAGAAGCATCAGATTAAATTAAACAATGCTTTTGTAGCTGAAAAGTTTCATTAACAATTTCACAGCAAGATGAATAATCAAAACTGTACTAATTAAATCGTGTTAATTAATTTATAATACACTGTATAATTTTTATTTAATTACTTTATTAGGTTATTGGTTGTCTGCAATAATTATTATATAATCACTTTAAGGCTTTAGAAGCTAAGGGCAGCGTGAAAGTATCGGAAAACTATGTAAGCTAAGAATTTTTCGAAAAGTTGCGTTTTTTTAAATTCATAAAACTTAACCAGCAGAAATTAAAATGAGCCATGATAATACTT
Source organism: Trissonchulus sp. WLG1_4 (assembly GCA_030248245.1). Taxonomy (NCBI): domain Eukaryota; kingdom Metazoa; phylum Nematoda; class Enoplea; order Enoplida; family Ironidae; genus Trissonchulus; species Trissonchulus sp. WLG1_4. The sequence goes on from JASANF010009787.1 coordinate 7,428, forward strand.
TTTTATCTAATGTACCTAAATTCTTTTCCAAATCGAAATACGTGTAAAAGATAACTCTAACGCCTCGAAAACTAAGAAAAAAGCTAAAATAAAATATTTCAAGAAAAAAAGTCTGAAATACAAAAATAGGACAAAACAAACATAAAAACCTTTCATTCGGAAAAATAACATTCAATGTTTGGAACCCATCCAATCGTTAAAAAATCGATATTTCAAAAAATCAATACAGAAAGTATCAAAATTACACAATAAAGCAACGATAGAAAAACCAAGTACATAAATTGCATTAAATTGCAATCGAATAGCGAATCAAAGTCAAATGAAAGGCGGTGGGTTTATATTTACCACACTGATAAGCAAAACTACTTAAAAACCACTGATAACAAGTCAATACAACTAAGTCAATAATAGTTGCCCGATTTTTTTGCGTCAAACTGCGCCAAGACAACGCTAAAATCAGTCCAAGTCAGTCGGAATTATAGCTTGCAACAAGACGCGCGCTACGTTTAAAGTTTACCCCAATCAGCGTTTGTGTGGGTGTGTGTGTGCAGTTCGAGCTATGCTAATATGAAATCTTTAACTGAAGAAACGTCCGCATATGTAGTAATGTGCCTTAAACCAGAGATCATACCAACCCTGGGTAGGTAGCTAAAATTAAAGACCATTTTGAGAGGTACAGTTACACAAAAACTGTCGCAAAAAAATCTATATTTGTTAATCAATTGTTAAAATAATTATTTTTCCTTGCAAATCCCCCCCCTTCTTGACTTAAATATCAAGCATATATGCGTAGTAATGTTGAATGTACATGACAACGTAAGGGTATGGGCTTTAACAGGGTCCTACTTTAAACTGGCTAGCTATGTTAGCTGTACACATATGCATCTGATACACGTACATATGCTTAGCATGCAAGCGTAGTAAAGTAGCTAAGGCCCCATCATAAACTTTTGACCGAAGTAAGCAGCTATAATATGGCCGACAAATTATATGCTAAGAATTTATATTCCCTTGTTGTGCAAAATTTCTTCTGCAATCTGCCACACAGGTGTTTTGGGTTCCGGTCGGATTTTGGTTGGTTATATAATAGAGTTACTACTGAGTTAGTCAATTCCTAAACTGGATTAAACGGATTGGATTAAAATTTGTTTGCCAATAACTCATGACGTCGTCTATGAAGCGTTACATTTTTACGAGAAACCGAAACATTTTAAAACTCAGAAACCGAAATGAACATTGAGACAAGCCACCAAGCAAACAAACTTCAATCTAATTCGTTTATCGCATTTCATTAATAGAACTTAGTTTAAGGAATAAAATTAGATAAATAGGTATTATGAATGAAGTTGTATAATGTAGAAGACATTCTATACGTATTCATTCATATTATGAGCATACTTTGACAGCTGACGAATTCTGGGGGGGGGGGGGGCTGAGTAGCAACTTTTCAGGCTATTTTCGCATTCGCTCCGTGCGCCACGATTATACCATCGTGAGTCACTAAGTTTTGCTTTCGATTGCATCCCTCAAACAATCTGGAGGGGGGGGTGGCTGAAGCACCTGTGTTGGTGAGGATGCCCTCTGGAGGGGGGGAGCGAAAACCCCCACAACCCCCCCCCACGCCCATGTGTGATTATGAGTAGGTATATACTCGTTAGTTTTGGGCCAGATTAGATTAAAAAAAATTTTGCTACATACTAACTAATCTCAAAGTTGATACAGATGTTTAGGTACTATAAAAACTTAGGGCCTTTTCACAAATTATATTAACTGGATTAGATTAAATAGATTAACTTCATAACTCAACATAGGATTAACGTAAATGTATAAAATTTTGCAAGCAGATGGAGATGACATAGTTTAGTTATTATGCAAAGTTTCATAAACTTTCATCAAACTAATCCTGAGTTACTGAAGTTAATCTAGTTAATCTAATCCAGTTAATATAATTTGTGAAAAGGCCCTTAGTATGACAAATTACGTATATATGTCGTCATATATGTTGTAATCGGCTATTAGAATAACCAACTTTTAATCTAATACGTTTAATTCGTTTTAATTAGAGATATTGGTGATCCCTTGGCACATCATTTTGTCAACGGATAACTTATACCAAGAGTACATCTTATACCAATGGCATAAGTAAAAACGTTAATACAACTACTATATACTTACTAAATGAGAATTATTTACATATTTTAGTCTGAAGCTCCGAAGTAAAAACTTGGTGACTTGATTATTAATTAATTGTAAAATAAATTTAATTAATACTATGTAATATAACTACGAGTGGAGCCTGTCTGATTCAGCATGTGCGAGCATCTTTAAACTCCTTAAACTTTGTCATTCAGTCCGAACAATGTATGTTGGCCTTGGTATGCTGACACCAATTAATTTTTGCATTAATTTATGTAATTTAATAAGATAATTTCGTAATTCAATAAGACAATTATTATTAAATTACTAATTTACGTGTCAGCATTATGTAACAGCATTGACGTGTATAAATTTTTGCATTAGCATCAATTAAGCATACCGTAAGACAATTAAAGTCAGCTGGAAAAAAAATCCAGACACCAACTACATTTGCCACACTTAAGCCTGTTTCACACGATGGGGAAAAACGTGGGGAATCCCCACGTGGGGCACCCCATGTGACACCCCAAGGGGTGCCCCGTGGGGCATCATGTGGCATCGTGTGACACCCCATGGGGTGCCCCGCGTGGTACCATGTGGCATCGTGTGACACCCCATGGGGTGCCCCGAGGGGCACCATGTGGCATCGTGTGACACCCCATGGGGTGCCCCGAGGGGCACCATGTGGCACCGTGTGGTGTCCCCCGGGGATTCCCCTGGGGTAACGTATTCACACGATGGGGCATGAACGCGCGGGAGTTTGAATTTTTAGGCGCGTAAACGGTCAAAATACTAAGCATTTACGAAGGTATTACATTGAATTGTGACATATGTGATATGTGCCTTGGGCATAAATTACGTGTAAGAATTTATAAAAATTATTTAAATTTTGTAGCTTACTTAAATATAATTCATGAGCTACGTATTCGTAAAAGCCGTAATAGGCTAACCAAATGTGAAAGAATTAACTCAAATGATTGAGTTTAAGCCCTAAAATTGCCCTTTAAGCATTTGTATAAAGTCACGTGATCATCAACAGTGCTCACTAATTGGCTGTCGCATGTGGTGCCACATGGGAAAACGCACGGCGAGCGATACTGATTTTCCTCACGTGGGGCACCCCATGGGGTGTCACAAGATGCCACATGGTGCCCCTCGGGGCACCCCATGGGGTGTCACACGATGCCACATGGTGCCCCTCGGGGAACCCCATGGGGTGTCCCACGATGCCACATGGTGCCCCTCGGGGCACCCCATGGGGTGTCACACGATGCCACGGGGTGCCCCTCGGGGCACCCCGAGGGGCATCATGTGGCACCCCATGGGGTGCCCCAAGGGGCACCCCACGCGTTTTCCCCATCGTGTGAAACAGGCTTTAGGCGCAAGGGATTTGAGACCCATCTCAGACCGCGGTACCACTGCCCCCCCCCCAGGTTCATGGCGGAGTGGACGACCCTTCAGCCCTCCACATTTGTTAGCCCCCTGTTTTCACTGTTCGCTAATTACTTGCTGTGATATCGATAACTCAACTTTTGGCATATATATATATACATAATACATAATATATATATATATATATATATATATATATATATATATATATATATATATATATATATATATAATATGTGTGTGTGTGTGTGTCTGTAATTATTAACGACTTATCGTAGTTTATGAACCCTTGATATTGCGTACAAACGACAGTTCTAATTTGAAATATAAAACAACCAATAGTCCTTCTAAAAAACACAAAGAATACCACAAAAAATAAAAAAACATAACTCAACTTTTGGCATATATATATATATATATATATATATATATATATGTGTGTGTGTGTGTGTAATTATTAACGACTGTTCGTAGGTTATGAACCCTTGATATTGCGTACAAACGACAGTTCTAATTTGAAATATAAAACAACCAATAGTCCTTCTAAAAAACACAAAGAATACCACAAAAAAATAAAAAAACACAACCAATAGTACTTCCAAAAAACAGAATACAAAAAAATAATAATAAACAGGCGCGCTAGAAATAAACGACACAGAAAAGCCAAAAGCATAGCATCACCTAAGCTTAGCTAAAATCATTGATTTTGAATAAAGTTTTTCAACTCTGAACTTTTTTTACACAAGATGCATATCAGTTTTAAAAGCACTTGAAATTGCAAACTGCAACTAGCTGCAAATAGAAGCCATTAGTAGACGAGCATGGGAGGGAGTTAAAAATGACTGGACTCTAAACTAAACAGTTTTGCAGACTTCTGCGTGGGATGACTGTTAATTTGGCGGTTGCAAACTTAAAAAAAAAGTTGTCTCACTGTCAGGATCAAGCTGATCATCAACCAAAACCTCGAAGCATTAATGAATAATAATGAACTAAAGTCTGAAAAAAAAAGTTGCACCACTTGAAAAAATGAAACATGTGATTTCATTACGAAAAGAAAGATTTTGAGTTTTGACTATCAAGAGTACAGCAAGTAGTCGCAGAAGTCATGCCACTAGAATAAGCACCTGAAGGAGCACCTTTTTTGTAAGACTTGAGTCATTTTTAACTAATAATCATTATTAATTAATAATCAACTAATCAATAAATAAGGGAGTCAGCGAATTAACGTAAACTACGAGTAATTCGGTTAGTACCATAACACAACTGCATCAATACGTTCAACACTATCTAATTTTTGCTTTTCCTGTTGTTTTACGTTTTCACCGAACAATTCTTGTACAATTTTTGTTTTTGCGTAGTGTGATGAACCCAATAATATGCTTATGCAAGTGTGAATCCGGCCTTAATTTTATATGGCATAATTAAAACTTGTACTAAGTGAAAGTTACTTACCAGAAAGTTTGAGCAGAATCAAAAAGTTTGCCTTTTTAAGTTTCGACAAAAGTGTAGCCAAAATAGTGTAACCTTCACGCGGTAAAACAGACAGTATAAAACTGATGGCGTTCCACGAACGCATTTCAAAGATTGAAAAAAAGCAGAAAATATGCAGAAATGTGAGGCTAATACAGTTCACTTTCTTCTCATAATGTATCAATGAAACATTTGCCAAACAGGTTTTGTTCAAACACGCTGATTCAAAAATGCAGGTACTGGGCATTTTGTCAGGTATGTACTCTGGTAGGTACTCCATACTCAATACTCAGACGTGGACCTTATGATTTGACTGTAATACTCTAAACTATCTAGCAGCGTGCACTTAGTTTTTGACGTTAGTTATTGCACTGTTTTTTCAAGACAGGTATGATATAAGTATGGGTTATGGCACTGGTTGGCGTGCTATAAGTGATTTATACGCATGTTCTGTGAAACTCCGAGTGCAGGAGCATGAGTGCACCTGCACGAGGGTTTCACACATGCGCATCAATTACTTTTAGCACAACAAACAGTGCTATAAGTAGGTTGCACGCTACAGCGTGCCGCAATAACCAGGTTATAGCACGCTACAAATACAGTAAACCAAATTACAATAATCAATGTACTCTTTGTAATATTAATCAAAACTGAACAAATAAAACGGGTGTATCGGTACTGGTTTGTTTACTCTTTGACATCGTCAACAATCATAAGCTATATACATTTCTACAACCATACAATCACAATTCACAAACAAGAGTTCTAATACAAAACTGCAATCAACACACGCCAACTGGGAAAAAATAGCAGCGTCTCCAAAGTTCTGGACTGAAACCAGCAAGAGTACATAAATTGTGGAGGGAGCAGTTTGGCCTTTTTGGACGATAATGATCTCATTCTCATCGGGCCGCATACAAGGAATTGGCAGTGTCAAATGTCATACTCTTCTTACTATGTACTCTTGATTATCTCAGCTATGTAGCTTAATTTAGTACTTTCTACTACGCTCGTTTCCCGTTAATCTGTTTGAGCAATTGTCGTGGCAGCCTTTCGAACATGAAAAACCCCGCCGCCCTTTCAACGGAGTCCAGTGGGACATGAAAACTGGAAAGTGGGACTTCGTCTGGGATGGGCTCGTTCGGTAGGACGAAGGATTCTAGGGCAAACTGGTCAGGCGCTAGCTCAGAGACAATGACCTGAAAATTAGACCAAACCGGGTTGAAGATTGCCTGATAAAAATTACATAATACATCATCATACATGGATGGAGTGACCCCCCCTCCCAAATCGAAGGCCGGGGGAGGCAAAAATTCAGACAAAATTTAGTGAAAATGGCAAATTTTTGGAACAATTTTGCAAAATTTTGGTCTAAATCTAAAACAGACAGACACAAAACACCTTTTGGTTTTGGTCCAATCTAAACAGACAACTGGCGTCTGAGAAACTGCTGCTCCAGACCAACTCAGACATTATCAGTCTGCAACGTAAGGTATTTACCTACCCCCTCCTCTCAGGCGAAATATGTACCTCCTGACAGGTCCTACACCCCCCTCCCATTTCCCAAATCGTCAAAATCACATATTCCCCAGGGGGAGAGGGTACCCGAAACTTGTCAAAATTTTGACCCCGTTACGTGTATGCACATCATAATGATAAAAAATGATAAAAAACGCAGACAGTGGCAAGTTTACAGGCTAATATTATATCTCAAGTTGGACTCAAATCGTGACCAATCTCTACGAAATTTGGCAAGCTATAGCCAGCCACTAGGCGCACACTCACACCAAATTGACAGGCATTCCACAATTTCTAGTTATTTAAGGCTCGATTCATACTTACAGCCGTATGTCCGTTCAGCCGACAAAATGACGAAATAATGACGTCACACGCGCTGGCTGATCCACTGCACTAGGCTGCTAGTGACGTCATTCTGCCGACTGAACGGACATACAGACGAAAGTATGAATCCAGCCTTAAAGCTCAATTTCTAAATCTGCATTTATGGGATTATCTCCCATTTTAGGCTTTGACGCTAGCGCGCGTTGATAAGAAATTGTAAAAAAATTTAAACTTACTTTAAAAAAGTGAGTTGGCACGGCCACATGACTTTTGCCAATAACCTGATATTTCACCATCATTTTTCCGTCTTCAAATCTAAAACAATAAAAACTTTTTTCATTTTGCTGAAAACTTTTGCGTCCCATTCGCTCACGGTTTTTTTTGCTCAAATTTGTGCTCATTTGAGCATTGAAACATAAAAATGAGCATTGAAAAATAAAAATGAGCATCAACTGAGCATTGCTGATATTGCCCAAAGACGTAGCCAGAAGGAATTGCTGATACATCTCCAGTTGACCAAATTCGGTCTAAAAATTGAAAAAATCTCCAATTTTTTCTGGGGGCTGCCGCCCCCAGACCCCTGTAACTTTGTGTCCTTTGGTTTTTTCGTGATCCGGCCGGAATAATTTTCTGATACGTCTCTAATTGACTAAATTTGGCCGAAGAATCAAAAATTTCCCCAATTTTTTTTCTGGGGGCTGCTGCCCCGAGACCCCTGCAGCCTTGTGGATTAGTAATCTTGTGTTTGTACGGCGTTTTATGAGTGTTAAAATTGCTAAAAAGTGCATTTTAACCCATTACAAAAAATCGTAAAATCATTCCCCCTTCCTCCCGAAATTTTTTTCTGGGTACGCCACTGCTATGCTGCATTTATTTGTGTAACACATTGTCCGATGTGGCGTTCCAATCTTTTGTTTTAATTTTCCTTTCGGAAAATTTTTTTGCTACGTCTCCAGTTCACTAAATTTGGCAAAAAAATGAAAGTCTCCAATTTTTACTGGGGCTGCTGCCTCCAGTTCTCCGCAAAGATGTAGCTTTTGCGTTTCTGCTGCGCATTTAGTATTAAAACTGTGAAAAAGATAGTACTGCGATTTAGTATTAAAACTGCGAAGAAGTGCATTTTAACCTATTACAAGAAATCGAATGGTCATCCCCCAATTTTTTTGCGGGAACACTCCTTCCCGTTAAAATAGTTTACGTCACCCCAGATCGGCCTTAACCCCCATAAATTGTCCTTTTAAAAAAATTAGTGTAGCCCCCCCTTTTCTCCGGTTGACGAAGAAGAATTTGTAAGCAAAAGACTGCATACGTTTTGGTGTAATGTTTCGACAATGCAACACAGCGAAAAAACGTTAAAAAATTTTGAGCATTCGACCTTAAAAATGAGCATCGAAATTTAAAAATGAGCACAAATTGAGCATTGGCCGTTTTGAAAAAAAACCCTGCGATATTCGCTTCAGTTACAACCAGACACTACCTGCAACCAAATTTTGCATAAACAAAAAACTATTTGAGCCATTCTGTCACTACACCAAGAAACAGTGACCTAAAAAAAGCTGTGTAAAAAAGTTTGCCTTAAAAAATTATAATTTAGTTATGACAAGTTGACAGATAAGGCATGAGGACTTACTTAAAATGTTATGTAGCGTCATCGATCAAAATTTGCTTGTTTGTTTAATTTTTTCCTTTTTTATTGTTACTTTGTCTCACGACATATTAAGAATTAGACAGATTGTCTATGAAGGTTTTCTAAAATTAGAATTTATCGGATTAGGCTCGATTCATAATTACAGCCGTATGTCCGTACAGCCTGCAGAATGACGTCCCTAGTAGCCTGGTGCAGTGGATGTGGATCAGCCAGCACCTGTGACGTCATTATTTCGTCATTTTGTCGGCAGAACGGACATACGGCTGTAAGTATGAATTGACCCTTAGACTTAAGTTTATTTATAACAGACCGTCAGACGAAAAAAATGAAACTTGGTATCTTCAAGATAATCCCAGTCAGCTATTTTTACTACTTTTTGGCTCACTATTTTTTCTGTGCTAATGGTGTTTCATTAGCAAAAAATGTCGTACTTTGGTAAAAACAGAGGCCCTGTACAAACGTAGACATTAGGATGCTTTTTAGCCAAACCGCGGACGTATTTTTCCAGTTCGTTCCATTTGTCGCGATTGAATCCTTTACCAACCTGAAATCAGCCAAAGTATTTTCATTTTTTATTATTATACTAGAATTCAATTTAATCCTACTTAAAATGTTTGAATTAAAAAAATCATGTATAAAATAATGGGATTTTAAAAATGTTTGTTAATTAATTAAACTTTGAAAACCAGTGCAATTTATGAAATACTGTACTTCTGTAAAACTTCACGACCTTCCGTTAATCCTACATTGAGTTACTAAAGTTAATCCAATTAATCCACCTTAACTTAATCTAATCTAATACTCAGCAGACGTATATACTTGTGGCGCCATATTGCTGAGAAAGAATGTCTGTTCAACGGCATTTTGGCTTTTCCGATGATTTCCTGCGGCGGCTAAGTGACCTCTATCAAATCCACTTCCCTGAAAAAATAAACAAAAAATTACCATAATCTAATGGTAAAAATAAGCAAAAAAAGTATGAATGTAAAAAAAGCACTAATTTAATACACTTAATCCAACCATACATTAAAAGGACGACAATCATTCCAATTTTTTAGAATTAGAATTAATGATTTAAATTTTTAGATTAAATATACGTTGTGCAATTCGGGGCAAAGCGATACTGTAAGCATGATAAATAAATAGACAATTCTACAGAAAATAAATGTTCCTAATTTTTCTGCATTATAGACAAAGTAAATCAGAAACTATTCCGTTAAATCAATTACTCATAAATACAAACCTGCATCAAATAATTTATAAAATGGTATATACCAGAAATCTTGCTATAATGAGCGCTGTACTTCACTTACAACTTACAAAGAGAAAACAAGAATACAGACCACATGTCAACTAAAAAATGTTAGTTTCTATCCTAATTTTGATTCGCTAATGGCTTCCGTTTCATTTTTTCTGAATATATTGTCTTTGACTCTGGACCATCAATATGATAAAACTCGTTAGCTTCAATGAATGAACAAAAATAAACCATTAAGTTAAAAATGAATGAACAAAATAAACCATCAAGTTAAAATTCTTTAAAAGTCCTATAATTTAAAATGATACGAAAGATTTACATACATTTTCAGAATTTTAACATCAAAATTTGACATTTTTTGATTTTTCAATTTAACTAAATCCTGTTTGCACGGGCGCTGAGAAAAACAACAAAAGTCGACCCGCCTTATAATCAGAATTAGACGATCGGAAAAAATCCGGCACAGAAGTGTCTTCCTTGAAATGGCATTTCGAGCGATCCACCCCAGGACTGTATTGCATTCGTTCCGGCGTTAGATGCTCGAAAACCCAGTGAGCTATGCTGAAATCAAACTTCAAATCTCAATATCCGATTCATATTTTCAGTTGTATATTATGCCCGCTTCAGCCATGCCACCGAATCACAAAAAAATCAAGCCAATCATTTTTTACAACCACAGGCCTACCCAGGGGGGATGGGGGAAATAAATACCCCGGCTAAATTTTTCTTAGTGAATTTTTGCACAAGGGTTTATTTCTACATGTCATGGGGGTCACCGCCCCCAGATCTCCGCAGCTTTGCAGCTTACTATTCCTTGTTATTATTTTTCATCAGCCCCTATGCATATCTACAAGAGTACATTAGGCAGCATTTATTTTGTAGGGGATCCACTAGGAAAATAATGTGATAATAAGACTAGAAAGCATCTTATGCTGCGGTATTGCAACTTATAGTAACAAATTTCACTTGACCCAACCCAACCAAAATGCTTGACCCTGAGACAAAAACAAACACGCGATTTCATTACGAAAGAGCGAAGTGCAAGAGCGTAAAGCTAGTAGTCACTAGTCACAAAAATCACGCCACCTGTTTCGTCTTAGCAAGAGTACATAATAGCGTCCCACTCTATATTGAAGAAGAGTGAGAAACTCTCCTTCTTGCCTGTGTTCTAGCACAGGCAGATGCGCTGGTCGTTTTTAGGACACATGTTGACGTTTTGTGCAACATGTGGCTGGCCAATCAGAAGCAAGCTCCGCTTCTGATTAGCCAGATACGTGTTCCGAGCAGCAGTCACCTAACCATAGCAACTATAGAAGACATGTCTATTTGAGTGCTGATTGGAGCACGTGAGGCCGCCTGCATGCTAATTGGAGCACGTGCACAGGCGTCCGGCCAATCAGATGTGGAGCTCACTTCTGATTGGCCAACCACATGTTGCACAAAACGTCAACATGTGGCCTGTAAACGACCAGCGCATCTGCCTGCGCTAGAACACAGGCAGGAAGGAGAGTGTCTCACTCTTCTTATACATAGAGTGGGACACTATTATGTACTCTAGGTCTTACGGTTCAGCAATTTCTGTTCAGACTTTAGTTGATGTTTTTTTTTAAATCCTACCGATTGCGTCGATCATAGGACAGCACAAAATCGTCGTATGTCTTCAGATTATCGAAGCCGGGATAGCCAAATTTCATGATCTGAGACACACGAGATCCCCCAATCAGCTGCCCTTGGCCGGGGGGCGGGGCCAAGGGGGATGAGCCAGGGGAGGGGATCTGGAAATAACAAAACAAAAAAAATAAAAAATAAATTTAAAAAAATGAAAAACAATACATACATGATTTTTAATTTTTTTTTACAACAGAAGTTACAGATACAGACTAATTTAGTTTTAACCTGCAAAAGAAAAAATAATGTGATTAAAATACAGAAAACATTAAATATAATAAAATATAACTATATTTAAAATAATTAAATCACATCGTCACTATTTCTAATGAGAAAACTAAGACAGAGCTGTGTAGCTATTATACTGTGTATGTACACTGAACATCGCTCGTTTCTAAGTAATAGTCTTTCTAAAATTGCTGTAAACTCTTGCTTCTCAATATTTAAACAATTGATTCCATAAAAGACGTGTTAAACTTCGGAACGTAAATCCATAATGAGGTCACACTAAACTTTTGACTTTTCAGAATCCTAAATTCGTAAGATCAGCGAAGCATGATGTCACTGTCAAAAACTGGCTCATTTTTGTTTTCAAAAAGGAAAACTAACCAGGGCATTGGGTGCACTGGCGGCGTTCACAGACGATACCCAATGTCCGTCGTGGAAATCTCTGGCTTTGTATCCAAAATACACGCCGAGACAGCCGCACAGCGTACTGGCTGTCGTTACACTCAAAATCCGGCGCACCATTTAGCAATCTGAAAAAAATTTGATATACAAGAGTTACGTTCACAATTCTCAGATCGTAATGAAACTTAGGTTACTTGAAAATCATGCAAACATATACTGTTCTACTAATCAGCAAGTTAGTCATGTGCTATGTTAGTAATGTAATAAACCTATCCATCAAAACTAATCTATGTAAATTATTAATTATTAAACTACTAACTAATATAATCCTAGAGTCGATTCAAATGAACATTCAGAGGTTGACGCGGGTGGTAAGCATGGTTGGGTTGAGTCGAATAGACTGAGCCAAGGGTCACCCCCGGTCACCCATCTCGCTGAGGCTCGCTGATTTTTTTTCTGACACGCGAAATCGGAAACATTACGAATCAATTTACACAAATATAATATGTATAGCAGGCGGGAAAAAAACCCACCCCATTTTTTGGGGGAAAAAACCCACCCCAGTTCCGGAACTTGGGTACGTGGTACAGGCCTAAAAATTTGCCAGGCGTATAGTACAGTCCCTATAGGCAGACGTATATAAGCTGTATCCAAAAGGGGTCTCGCTGGTATTTTTTATGAGTCAAAAATTGGACCCCCCCTTTTTGACCCGACATGGCTCCAACGGAGGTGAATTTTGGAGTCTCATTTCTCAGCACTAAGAGACGTGAGCTTAAATGTAAAAACACTTTTACAGAGGACTACCCTTCCTCTATTCATGCTCGCAGTGGCAAGTCCCTCCTTCTTTCGTACGAGGGGGGGCATGACCGAAATTGTAAAAAAAAACCATGTGGGGGAAAACCCACTTTTGAAAATTGTCTGGTGATGTCGAAAAACCTAGTAGCTACCCCAAAAGACTCATGGTAGTGCAAAAAGACGTTTATTATTAACACAAATACGCATACTGACACTTTCTTGATCGAATTCTGGAATACGGGCCTAATAGTCGGACTTTATCATTTTGAGGTGCCTTTGCAGAGGAAAGTAGTATTTTCTGGTACTACTGCCAGTTTTTTGTATGTTTTTAATTATAACCTGTTAATTTCTCTTGTTTAAACGCCAAAAAACCGAATAAAATTAAATTATGGCCGTCACGACCAGTCACAAACACGGTACCCCCCACTGAGCGTCGATGGCGTAAAAAGTAGCCATAAAGTGCAAATTTTGAATGCATTTGAAGCGTTATCGCAACATTCTAGTTGTTTTCAACGTTTTCAGGCGAAATAAAGGTGTTTTGTTTTCAAATCTGAAAATTCAAAATTTTATAATGGGCTGCGAAGGGCAGTTTTCAAACTTGTGTACCTGAGGCCCCATAGCAAATCTGCGTATATATAGTTTTGGCATCAAGAACCTCTACTAACTACTCCGAATACGTGCCATAGCGTTGAAAAACTACCGCCAACTCACTTTTCGGGTGATTTATGGGGTGGGTTTTTTCCCCCACATGGGTTTTTCCCTCAAATGGGTTTTTTTCCCCGGCAAGTTTTTGGCTTCCCGCCAAAAACGGTAAGAGATAGCGAAATGAAATCGGTCCCAACGTTTAGAGCCAGGTTAGGCCTACGACAGATTTTTTTGGTTTCCCGTGAAAACGTATAGTCTATGAGCAACATGACGAAATATGAAAATGCGTGTTTTTTCCCCGCCTGCTATAGGTGCGAATATAATAGTGCCATTTGATTAAACTCGCAATGTGAACAACGTCCAAATGTACACTGTATAATACAAACAAATGTGCACGCGTCTTTTCCGTTATTATATCAAAAATAGAAATTTTTTTTTGAATTTATAATTTTTAAAAAAGTATATTTTCGAAGTCCTGAGGTCTAGGGGAGTCAATTGGCACCAAAATTATTAAATTCTATTAAGTATAACAGAAATTACGGCTGGTGGGGGAATAACGGAAAAGACCAATTAGTTATTTGTTACTTAGGCGTCGCGTCAGCACAAAATAGCAACGCTATCAAGTACAGTATCAAAAAATGACGAGTTAAAGGGGGTCGCGGGTCGACTTGTAAGCGTGGGTTGATATTTTTGACCCGGGTCCGCCCCTGCTTACAGTTTTTGCCGGCAAACCTACAACGTACGAAGCCTCCTGACTATACGCGATTCAGAAGCTACTATCCAGTCAGGCGACTTACTATGCTAGCTACACATATACAGTTGTTTTTGCGTCAAGAAGTGCGAAATGCCGCACTTTTTTTCCAAAATTTCGCACTTTTTCTGGCCATGCGCGTCCCGTGACGCACTTTTTTTCGGCTGAGGCTGAAAGATGTCATAGCTGATTTGGCCAAAAAGTGCCGAAAATAGCATTTTCGTCGCGAGAATTTTAAAAAATTTTCCAAAATTGCGTCTAAACCATCAAATTTGTGAAATTTTCTGATGTGTCGAACGTTTCAAGCTGTTTCAATGTTTCGGGAGCACTCAAAATTTTCCTGACCAGTGCTTCCCGAGGTACACCAACGCCACTGCCCGTACTTGGGTGAGCCACCGAAAAAGTGCGAGCGAAAAATAGTGCGAAAAAACCACCACATCACAAACATAGTGCATAAATAGATAAATTAGTGCACAGCAAACAACATAAAAATCTACAGTGTCAACATAATATTCATCGCAATTGTCCACATATTCATGTGTGCCGGTCTTGCATCCTTCGCATTCATTTTCCGCAAATATCTTGCACATTTGGGACAATTGTTCCGATGCGGTATGGTTTCCGTATTTCTTTTTGAATGCTGATACGAACTCTTCCAGGAAAATTTTGTATACCGCAGCTTTCAAACGGGAATATCTGTTTTTGAAGGGCCAAATTTGGTCCAAATGGGATTGGGGTAGGAATTTCTCTGTGGGGATGAGGCGGCCTGGGCCAATAGAGTTCGCCACGTGGGTTGCAAATGCAGGGTCGTCATCGAGCATATCTTCAATGCCGTCTCGGCCGGGGGAGGAAATGTACACTCGACATTGGGGGTATAAGTGGGAAAATAATTAAATCTTCATTCCTAATAAAAGTCTGAAAATACAAACAACAATGCATACACCAATAGTTTAACACGCAATTTAGAGTGTTTAATTATTTTTCTTTTGCCAAAACTGGTGAGTTGGCCTTTGCTTGTTTTATACTTACAGAACGTAAACCTTTAAAGTTAAGTTTTCAACTATAGACCTAAATTAATCAATTTGCTAATTCTAAGACAATTTTAAAACTCCAGAGTAGCTGTTTAAGAATAGAATCTTCTGAATTAAGAGTAAGATGGCTAAACTAACGGTGTATATATGCCAGTTATGCAAGAACAAGATGTAGAACGCTTAGTAAGGGCCCATATTCGCGAATTGAAAAAGTTTCGCGACGAAAATTGCGTTGATAAGTCGACCATGGATCAAGTTAGAGTGCAGTTACATGAAATAGCACAAATTTCAGACAAGAGTGCTGCACTCCCCAATTTACCAATGTTCAGCGGCCGTTTAAATGAAAATTTCAACGATTGGTTAGACCGTTTTGATTTAGTTGCCAACGGATTTGATTAGTCAGAGAGAAAAAAGCTAGAAAATTACCAACATGCTTAGATGACACTGCTTTAGACCAGTATGTATAAGGACTTAGATGCGGAAACCAAGGCTGACTATAATAGATTAACTACGGAGGCTTAGAAAACGTTTCACTAGACCTGAAAATCATAGGTTCAGTTCTCTCAAACTCAGAGGCAGAGTAAAAATAGACAGAGAATCTGTTGTAGAGTATGCTAGGGCAATTAAAATACTGTTAAGGATTTTTTTATGATGGAAACTTTCATAACAGGTTTACCACTAAACTTAAAAAGGGCTGTAATGCAAAAAGAACCAGTTAATTTTTCAACAGCAGTTACGCAAGCTCAGAAAGAGGAAGCCCAGTTTACCTGAATATGAGTTTTAAAGCCTCGGCAGGAACAGTTGCTGTCAAAGATACCAAAGTATGCGAGCTTCTAGTAGTGTCACAAAATTTCTATATAAGAGAGGACACCCCCGTAGTCGAAGCTATAGCCAGTAGGACTAACTCACGTCACACTGACAGTGTAAAGGATACCTTAGATCGTTCAGATAGACTTGAACGTAGACTTGATGGATTTTTCAGGCACAAGCGTCAGATCACCCCCGGGAACAGCCTCAGTTTGACAAGTCACGTGCACCTCCGAATCAGCAGGCAAGTCAATTCAAAAAGCAATTTAATTGGACCAGTGATGGTAAACCAGTATGTTCCGTTTGTAGAAAGATTGGCAACAAAGGCTTCGAATGTCGAACTCGCAATAACAGATCTAATGTCATATTTAAGACTTACAGCGGGTATAGACAAGTTAATGCTATATCTAATGATCCAGGAGATCAGAACTTAGACCTGAAAGAACTTCAGAAAGAATTTAGCATACTGCGAAATTATGTGGAAAGTATTAATGACCGTTTATCTTCATACGAAGTTAACGTCGTCGACGTCGCAGCCTTAAAGACTGACGAAGAAATGGAGTCGGAAGACGATTTCGGTACACCGCCACCGCTAATTATAGACGAGGCAGTGACAACGGCAGCAGTAGGACAGGACTCAGACCTGCTAGAAGCAAGCGAGCAAGGAACCAGACGCAGAAATGATCAATGACATAACGTCAACTGTAACTATAAGTGGGAACAAATCAACACCGTCTACGCATTCGTCAGTTTCTCGTCTAAATTCGTCTCCCGCAAGATTTTTTAGACATTAACGATTTTGCTTATTATACTGTTTATTACGCGGCGGCCTCAGCCGCCGCGTATACTAGATATTCGCGTATTCGAGTAAGTTGTGTTACAGAGCAAATACCCAGGTAATTTGTACAATGTATGGCATTGTGCAAAAGCTGCTGTGCTACAGCAAACCGGTTCTTCGTTGGCAGCCCAGCGCTCGCTGCAACCATGTAATCTGTGTGTGTGTGCGCGCGTGTAATTGTATGCTGAAAAATGTACTCCTGTGGCAATCAATATCGATTCGCTGCACTGATCACGTCAAACGGTGACTAGTGCATCGATTATTCGCCAAATTGCTATCGAAAAACCAAAATATTTGGCAGGCAATAAACAATGGCACCATCATGTATTGTTAGGTAATTCAAAGACTAGAGGTCATTCAAAGAGACTACTTCTACCAAAATTTTCAACGCTATGGCGCAAGCACTTTTTATCTTTAAGGGTTATTAAAGTTTGGAACAGCTTATCAGAATATACTGTCTCAGCTAATAATTTAGATATTTTTATAAAAGAACTTAAATTCTCTAGAATTGCTTGATACGAGATACCTTTTGCAACGTATATATATATATATATTATATGTGTTGCGGGTAACGAACGCGTGTAAGCGAAATCGAAATAGCACTTTTTGTGCTATAGCGCTTTTTTATGCGCTATATGCGCTATATGCGCTATAAGCGCTATGGAATTTGCTATATGCGCTATTTGCGCTATAGCGCTTTTTGGGGGTGCTATATGCGCTATCGAGGGTGCTATATGCGCTATAGCGCTTTTTGGGGGTGCTATATGCGCTATTTGCGCTAAATGCGCTATCGAGGGTGCTATATGCGCTATATGCGCTATAGCGCTTTTTTGGAGTGCTATATGCGCTATATGCGCTATCGAAGGTGCTATATGCGCTACTTGCGCTATAGCACTTTTTGGGAGTGCTATATGCGCTATTTGCGCTATAAGCGCTATCGAAGGTGCTATATGTGCTATTTTTTTGGATATGGATGAAACTTCTACAGCAAAATGGCCAGGGGGGATTTGAACCACCCATTGCTAGATTCCTAGCTTAACACTCTACCAACTGAGCTACGCTGGCCTATTGGTGTTTGTGTTAATTTCCCTTTAAATAGTGATGCTGATTTTGTATAGCGCTTATAGCACCTGATGGTGCTATTTGCGCTATTTAGGCGCTATTTTCTGTGATTGGCTAACTTATTGCAAATTTTTGTACTTTTTACTACGTATACGATTCATCAATAAAAAATAACAGTTTTAAATTTTTTTTAATTTTTGTTTGTCTTTTAGTCGATAATATAAAAAAATAGCGCATATAGCAAAACGATAGCGCATCAAAGTGCTATAAGCGCTATTTTTTTCATAGGCTTTGTAAGATGGCAGTCCTCTAGCCTGGCGTATTCTATTGCTAATTACCAATGTACTGAAGTAATCACCCGTGCTGGGTGGTCCAAGGACTACCAATTCAGTCTACCACCAAGTTTATTAGTAGGTTTACGACAGCGAATCAACTGCGTTTCTGTAATTTTCACTGCCGTTTATATACCCAAAAATGGCCTTGAGAATGAAATGGAAATTAATTAAGAAAAGTAGAAAAATGAAGGAATTGTAAGAAGAAAGTAGAATAATGTTTTGGTTGAATAGTTTTAGAAAAGGATGTTATTGTTTGAGGAGGCCCTTGGGGTATATGAACGTAGTCATTAGTTTAATTTTGAAATTAATTTTAAAGTTTCTTTCTTGGGCGTGACATTTCTCCCCCGCCATTTAGAAATGTCCGCATTTCTTCGGTCGCCCCCTCATCGTGGATAGGAATGGCCCCCGGTTGCCTTGTGCTCCGCCGCTTCCATCGCCCCCCTGATGCCCTGTTGAAGTCCTTGCCCTCCAGTTGGTCTCACCCGACTCCCCGCTGGACCCCCGATTCTGTCTGCCCCCCTGTAGCTGGATTGGGGCCCATATCCGCACATTGGTCTGGTCCGGCTTCCTGTTGGGGCTGTTGTTGCTAGGTGTCGTCGCTGGTTTCCCCCTAGTGCTGATTGCCTCATCTCACCCCCTTTGTGGCCCTGACCGGCCGTGGGAGTCTGTCCCATGTCGTATACCATAGACCCCAGTAGGCGCACCCCCTGGAGGACATAGGGTTTTCCCCCATTAGGATGGTCCATCCCTTGCAGAATCAGACGGGCCGCCTGTTGCACCATTTCTAGGTGCCGGAAAAACTTTCGGTCCGACCTGGGAAGTGTTAGGAGGTCGTGGCTATCTGGTAGCCCTTGAAGAAATAGCTCCTCCTGCTCTTCTGGCAGGGGCATGTTGTATTTTGGTTCTGTCGGGTCCACATACTGGTTCGTGGCCGTTTCCCAAAATGCCGCTGTTGCGGCTCTTAGGGCCATTACTGGGACCGCTACCGTTTCTGTAGCAACGTCCCGAGTCGTGGGGAGTTGATCCGCCCGGGAGTTTGGGGATTCTGGGGTTCGAAGCTGTGGGTAGCGTTCCTCGTACTCTGCTTCGTACGGCTCCATGTCCACTGGAGTCATGGCTCTCTGGGACAAGAACCCTGGGCTGGCACTTCCGGGCTCCCAGTGCTCGATCTCTTCTTCGGTATTTTCTTCCGGCTGGGCGTGGGCCGGATCTACATCAATTATGTCGCCCTCGTGGGGCTCTGCTTCTGCCGGGGAGTTGCACGGTTTTTTGGACGGAATGTTTAGGTTATAGCTAATCCGCCGTTTTGGCTTAGTAGCTTCGGTTGTCCGTGGGTGCTAAATAATATGAAGTTTAAATTAATAGCAATTACAAGTATAAATTATTAGTAATTATTATATTATAGTCCGATTAGTAGGGGCATGTGCATGGTACGTGGGCCAGCTCGTTTTCATCTTCCGACAGTTTGTCATACAAGAATTCGTCAATATAGCAAGGGGTCAAACGGGTGAAACAGTAGAGTGAAATTGATGTTTTAAAAATTTCTGCAGCTTTTTGCTCAATTTCAGGGTTTGCGAGCGACAGTTGGCCGTCAAAAAGCCATTGGCAATTTGTGATCAAGTGGGTGGACAAAGCGCAGTCACAAAATCGGCTGCTCAGCGCTGTGAAGGCTGTCAATTTTAGATTTCGACTAGCCACTCCTACTTGCGCCTTGCCCATAAATGCCGGCCAACAAATTATTTCGTATACATCTGGTTGTCGATAATAGTTGACTTCCCAGTTGGTTATTTCTTGCAGTTTTTTTGCAAAATAACGCATTGGTTTCGATTTTGAACAGTTTCACACATTTTTGGTGTAGATCACAGGTCATTGGAATATGTAAAACCTCAGTGTAAAATTTCGGGCTAATGTAAACGAGCTCCTCCGGACTCAGATTTTGAGCCCAAGTTTTTCCTTGTTCATAGAACTGAGCCAATTCCGACTCTACAATTTCCGTAACTTGACGGAGAACCCCCAATTTTGTCAAAGGGAAACAGGGATTGAGTCCCTTCTCACTACAAAATGGGACTAAGTAAATATCAGTATGATTGGTCAGGTCTAGTTTCCATGACGATTCGCAAGCCTGGGCAAATGAAAAGAGATACTGTTTTGCCCTTTCTTTACTCAGCGTTCTTACATAATCCCAATTCAGCAGAGGTTGTTGTCTACTTACATTGGATGCCATAGTTCCGTCAAATGTTTCAGTTGCCGGTTGACTGTGGCCACTTAGTTGGCAGTTGGCGGTTAGTTCACAGTTGGTTGTTGGAAACCGATGCAGTGGAACAACTAATTTCTGAGAATTTGTTGGCTTTTTTATATGCTGAAGTTACGCCGTAAGGATCCCTCGAGGGGTCAACCGTGCTCGTTTTCTAATTTTAAAAGTGTCATTGCTTTATATTTTACGTTAGTTGACGGAAATTTTTAATAATTCCTGCTGTTTTGGCCGTTGATTAATAGTTGTTAAGCCTTTGCCTTTGTTTGAAAAGACTGTGATTTGGGTCGTTTTACAGTTAGTACTAGTTTGGAACAATTTCGGTCTTGTAAGTTCATTCTTTCTAGAACGTTCATTGGTAGGTTAATAAATTATCCACTCTACCTTCCATTTGTTTTTAAAATTTTGGATAGATGGTTGTAATTACCGGCCTATGTATGTCCATGTTGTTATTTCTTCAGTGATTGCATAGTTAAATTACATATATGGGTGACATTACACATTATAGCAGCTCTGCATTTATGTGGACTTTGCATTCATTGTCCACATAAAATCATAGGCAGAAAAATGTTTACAGTAGTAGTAGTCGTCATCATGAGTTTATTTATATATACATATATAGTGACGTGTTTATAGCAAGATTAGTTAGATAGCATGTTCCACGCGTAGCTTTCATTCAGGAACAGTTTCATAGTAGTAGAATAGTTCATATAGTATATTTGTATAATCCATTACCTTTTTTTTGCAACAGGTATGTGCAGTGGTTGAATGTGTACTGTAACAGTTTGAGTATGGTTTAAGTTCGTTGCCGCAAGTTGTATTGATGTTTTGTGCCCGCCTCGGCGTCTTTGTTCTGGCCTTCTAGTTCACTTGGGTCTTCGGTTTGTTCAGTTTCTAGTTCTTGGTTTAGGGGTAAGGGGCCGATTTCTGGGACTGGTTTCAATCGGTTGAAATGTACGTTCATCGTTGTTTTCTTCCGTCCTGTACATGGACAAATAGTGGCCGTAGGTAGGCGTACGTTAATGACCCTGTATGGGCCATGCCATGGTCGGCCTAACTTGTGTGTTTTTCCTATACCGACAGATGGGTTATGAAGCATCACGAGCTGACCAATAATGTAGTGTTCCTGGGTGCATTTCTTGTCGTATTGTTGCTTTTGGTGACTTTGTGCTCGGGTAATATGTTCCGTGGCAATTGACCAGGCTTCTTTGATTCCCATAATCAAGTTATATTTATAGTCTTCTATTTCACTATATCTGGGTGGTGTTGATTTTAATATGGTGTCAAGGGGTAATCGTGGTTCGCGGCCGAAAATCAGAAAGAACGGTGTATCTCTTGTTGATGCTTGCACTGATGAACGATAGGCAAACAGGCAAAAGTTCAGGTATGCAGCCCAATCTTTTTGGTGTGTCGCTACGTACATAGCCAGCATTCGCATTAATGTACCATTGAATCGTTCACATACTCCATCCGTTTGTGGATGATATGGGGACGTGTTTATCTTATGAATTCCAAGGAGTCGGGTAATATTTGTCATTAGATTACTCAGGAAGTTTGCTCCTCTGTCCGACAACAATTCTTTTGGGCACGAGTATCGACAAACAATTTGTTCCACAAAAACTTTAGCGATAGTCTCCGTTTTTGTGTCCGTTAATGGAAAGGCCTCCAC
Organism: Trissonchulus sp. WLG1_4; assembly: GCA_030248245.1. Lineage (NCBI taxonomy): Eukaryota > Metazoa > Nematoda > Enoplea > Enoplida > Ironidae > Trissonchulus > Trissonchulus sp. WLG1_4. Next base: position 29,656 of record JASANF010009787.1, read on the forward strand.
CCATTTGGTTAGATATTCGACAAAGACCAATATGTACTTGTATCCTTCTTCCGTCATTGGCAAAGGGCCGATTATATCGACTGATAATTTGTCAAACGGACCTGAAACTGGTACAGGGAGTAGCGCTGCCTTTGCGTGTTTTGATGGGTTTTTTTTTCGCAGACATGCCTCGCAGGTTTTACACCAAGTTTTCATGTCTGTCCGCATGCTGTCCCACCAGTATCGGTTTAGCATTTTGTAGTAAGTTTTTTCAAATCCCAAGTGGGCGGCTGATGGGTCCGAGTGACATGCTTCGAAAACTCTTCGTCGCAAGGGATCTGGGATTACAGTTTGTTCAATTATGCTTTGGCGGTTGGGTTGACGATAGATATGCATCAGTGTCCCGTCATCAAGGTAATAGCGTGAAGCTACCGTAGCTGTGTTAGCGGCTTCAATTGGATCTTCTGGTAATTCTTTATTTCCTAAATAATTTATCAAGGCTTTCATTGTTGTGTCTTCCATTTGTAGTTGTTTCAATTGGTAGACGTTTTCTAGTTCTACATTTAGAACCATTAATTTGCTAGGAGTGGGGTCGGTATCTTCCTCCATCGGGATTCTAGATAAGCCGTCAGCGTTGGTATGTTTCTTGCCAGGTTTGTATTGGACTTCCAAGTTGTATTCTTGCAGTTGTAACGTCCACCGCATCAATCGGCCACTGGGAGACTTTACCGACATAAGCCACCGAAGAGGACTGTGATCAGTTAGTACAGTGATCTTTTGTCCATAAACGAGGTGTCGGAAATGTTGAATTCCATACACAATGGCTAAGGTTTCCAATTCTATGATGGGGTAGTTGCGCTCTGCTTTCGTCAGGGTCCGGCTGGCATACGCAACAGGATGTTCACGTCCTTGTTCGTCTTTTTGGGACAACACAACCCCAAATCTCTTTGCGCTGGCATCAGTTTGTAAAATGAATGGTTTGGAAATGTCTGGATATGCCAATATGGGTGCTGTAGTTAGTTTCTCTTTAAGAAAGTCCATAGCTTTTTGACAATCACCAGTCCATTGGTATCGAGCTTCCATTTTCAGCAAGTCGTGCAAAGGTTTGCTTGTTTTTGCAAAGTCTTTAATGAAGCGCCTGTAATAGGATGCCAAACCTAGGAAGCTGCGTAGTTCCGTTATATTACTTGGCGCAGGGAAGTTTCGCACTCTTTCGACCTTGTCCATTTCAGGTTGTACTCCGTCTTTAGAGAGTTGGTGTCCTAGATAGTTTACCGTTCTTCGTGCGAAATCACATTTCCGTGCTTTGAGTTTTAGTTTGTGTTGTTGCAACCGCTTGAACACTGTGGCTATGTCCTTGAGGTGTGTTTCAAAGTCTGGTGAGTAGACGATAATGCCATCTAAAAAAAAAAAAAAAGAATTAAAAAGGAACCCAAATAAAAACAAACTTAAAAATTTTAAAAAGCAGGAGGGGCCTTTGGTACTAACGACATAACCACGACTAAATAACATAACAGTATTAGCCCTAATAGAACCAAATCATATCTTAAAACTAGCAGGCATGGAGTCCGAACGGCATAACTGCAAAGCGATAGATAATACATCCTGTCCTCCGAGCATATGAACGCTGTCTTTCCCTTACGCTGTCTTTTCTCCCCCGCCATTAGAACCATAACCCGACTGCACCGCAGGGGGGAAAACCCCCCCCCAATCCACAAAAGTGTATGCCCATGACGTACGGTTCATTGCTTCATAGCAGCTCAGTCGTTTTAGAGGTAAGCCCACGTCTAGACCCATAATGGTATACATCATTCGAAAGCATTTTTGATGGAGGGTTTGTATTATATTATATATAAATACTTGCTAATAAATTTTCGCGGGAGTATTTTGTCGTCGAAGTCAAACTTTGAAAGTCTTCGAAATAAAAAATCGATTTTTCGCAAAACTACAATAAAACAAAAGATTTCCGCCTATTACAGGAACTATTCTGGTACAAAACTAATCAAAAAGATTCCGCCGAGACAGGAAACCCTAACGTAATAGAAACCTAATATTTATATATCATTCGATAGCCCATTTCATTCTGCGTCTAACGATATCACACAACCAACTATACTATAACGCATGCCACCTGTCAAAAATTATCGATTTTTTTTTTTTTTGATTTTTCCATTGAAAAGAGTCATTTTTGGCCCCGTGTTATTCACTCAGCAAACTAAACAAGAATTATCCTCTTTACATCAGCATTCGCTGTAACTCAGAATACTCAACCAAATCTGACAAATTTTGCATCAATAGACCCGCGCTGTAACCTCGCGGAGTAACCCTATAAATTTTTCAATATTTGTCAGGTAAGCACAAAAACTTACAGTCATTTTTCCAGGAATTTATTCCAATATTAGTTAAAATAATTAGTACCACATAAATTCATCTTTAGCTTTCATTTGATACTAAAAACAGTGTGCTTTTGAATTGAACAAAGTTATGCAGCAAAAAGATATAGCTGTTTTCATTACTTGTCAAAACAATGCAACATGTCATGCTTTCTGTGCGCCAAAAATCACACCCTGATATGCGTGTATAAATTTTTGTGGCCCCCCATCCAGTGAATACCGACTTTATTTGGTAACGTTGCTCAAACCAATCAAAAGCACATGTTTTTAGTATCAAATGAAAGCTAGAAGAACTGAACTTTTTTTTTTTAATGTGGCTGAACTAAAATTGCTGAAAAATGACTGTAAACCTGACAAATAATGAAAAATTTAGTATCAAATTTTTAAATTTTATTACTTTCACAGACTGCGCGAGGTTACAGCGCGTCTATTGATGCAAAATTTGTCAGATTTGGGCTGAGTATTTGCTGAGTTACAGCGAATAACACGGGCCAAAAATGACTTTTGCAATGGGAAAAATCAAAAATAAAAAAATCGATAATTTTTGACAGGTGCATGCTATAGTTATGTTTTATATATCGTTAGACGCAGAATGGAATGGGCTATCAAATGATATATAATACATTAGGTTTCCTGTAAATAGGCGGAAAAAATCGATTTTATTTGAATTAAAAGTTTTGACTCAAAATTTTTTCAAATATTTCAAATTCGTCAAAATCTCCATCAAAAATGCTTTCGAATGATATATACATTATGGGGGTTACCTCAAACGACTAAGTTGCTATGAAGCAATGAAGTTCCGTACATACACTTTTTGGTCAGACTATAGTAAACTATCGATGCGCGGAAGAGGGAAAAGGTCTCGTCTAGTAGTTGCATTTAGTTTTCTATAGTCAATACAGATTCGTACGCTGCCATCTTTCTTTTTAACTAAAACCATTGGAGAAGACCAAGGTGAGGTAGATGGTTCAATGATTCGTCGTTTTAGCATCTCTTGAATTTGTTTAATAACAGTGTCTCTTAATGCCATTGGGATTCTATAGGCTCGCTGTTGGATTGGTGGATGGTCACCCGAGTCAATTTTGTGTTTAACAGCAGTGGCGCAACCAATATCGTAATCGTCAGCGGCAAATATTGTCAAGTACTTTTTTAATACTTCCTTTAATTTGGATTTCTGAACCGCAGTTAGCTCGGACTGGTCCAAGTCCACGTTATTCAATCCTGTATTATCTTCCAACGTGTTGTTACTTTTTGTGTGCTGTATGGTAACCATTTTTTTGGTTCTCGAGAAGAGGTGTTCTTCGTGTTTGGTGTTCCGTTTTTCTTTGTTTCGGGGGGGGGGGCGGGCTAGCGAAACTTATCTCTTCTGAATGGTGTTTAGGTTCGAAAAGACAATTTCCCTTAAAGGCTCCATTTACCGTACATGGAAAGATTACTTCTGATCTTGATGATATCGTAAAGGTCCTTTGGTATCATAACCTTATATGATTGTATTACTTTTGGAACTGATTTTCCGCAAAAATATACCGTTTTGTTATCAAAATTGACAGTCAGCGGACCAAGTTTTTTCAAAATATATTTCCCAAGTACGCATTTATGGGGCGAATAATCGACCACTAGAGTGTATTGCTTAACTGTCATAGTTCCAAGCTGAAACTTCAAGTCAGCACGAGCAACGATTTTTAGCTCCTGCCCGGTGATGCCTTTTGCTTTAATATTGCCAATTTCTTTTACACTTTACTGATTTGTTTTTATTCTGTCAAACGTATATTTGTCTATTAAGGTGACGGCGGACCCAATGTCGATTAAAGCTTTACTAAGCTGGAGCTGGTTTTCTATTTTTACAGGAATGAGCAGCGTTGGCTCTTCTGTACAATTTATGTCACCGACGTATTTTGAGGTTTCATATGGGTTCAGGGTATCTGGCCAAAACTTCACATTCTTTTCCACCTGTGGTTTGAATGTTTCCATAGATGGTGTTGATATCGTTTCTGCTGGATGTTCTGCTATAAAAACCATAGTGTATAGATTTAATTGGGAGGTTTCTGGAGTTTTGGATTTAAGCGTGTTGTATAATGCTTCTGGAACAGTAACAGGAGCGGTGGTCGTTTTAAAGCATCTTTGCACAATTTTAGTGTTACTTGTCCATCATCGTTCGAAACATCCCGAACAAGTGTCAGTTCCTCCTCATTCCGATTTGCCTGGTTCTCCTGTCGTTTGTTCTTGTTTATAAGTCGTTGAGCTCTCAATGCTAAGGACCTGGAATAACGGTTTCTGTTTTTAAGCCCCCATGAGTACATTTTTGGTATTGTATCGGGCAAATTTATAGATATATTTCGCGACAGTTGCGTTGTGCAGCAGTGTGCGACGAGAAAGGATATAGTGACATACAGACAAACTAGAAACACCCATAGTTGCCACATACTTATGTCCAGGCCAGTTAGAAAGCCGAAGAATCCTTTACTCATTATTCCGTGTACTAAATTATCTGCGTCCGTTGTTATGTTTTGCCCTTTGTTCGGGCACCTAATTCTTCCAAGATCCTTTGCTGGTATGTCATTTCTTTAATTAGGTCGCTCAGGGGTGATTTTGAGCTCAAATCTGTGAAATTAAACATTATTATTTTATTATTTAAAATTTAATAAAAACTTTTATAATACTAATTAATTAAATAAATAATTAATTAAAATTATTAATTAATTATTATAAATAAAAAACTAAATTAAAAAAATAAAAAAAAAAAAAAAAAAAAAAAAAATTAAACTATATATAAATAAAAACAAAAAAAAAATAAAAAAAAAAAAAAAAAATAAATAAAATATAATTATTTTAACTAAATTATTATATAAAATTCTAAATTAATATAATATAATATGGGGGGTCAATGGAAGTTAAGTATAGTCATATTCCAATCAAAAGCCAATAGTTCTGGCAGATTGGGCATGGGCGTTAGCGTTCCATTTCGTGACTTATAGTTGTAAATAATACCACCCAATTGGACAGGAATTTCTTGATTCAAGCTGCAGTCAATGGGATATGCATTTTTTCGGATTATGTTAGTCGTAGGGTCTAAAAATCCCCGGTGAGTACCGGTGTGTAGTATAAACTCGATTGTAATCTCCACTGTACATTTTTCTGTTTCCATGGGTAATACTTTGTATTGTGCTTGGTTTAGTTGTTGACAGGGATAGGTTGTAATCGTGGCACCTCCAGACCGGGCAATTATGTCGTTACGATTTAGAATAGCTCTCATGGCTAAGGTAGGCTGGGCCATCATGTTTGCCTTTACAATTTCCATTACCAATGTCATGGATCTGCAAGCCGATAGCATGGCAAACTTTATATTTTTTTTCGTGTTCATATTTTATCGAATTTTAGTACTTTTCCAAGCTTTTTGTTTATCTTCTTTGGATACTGTACATAATTGCGTTTGTATAAGTCGTCGCGACGTCCGTTTTTAGGTCAGTATGGGTTGCGAATTGTTGGGCGTCTCCCGGCCGTTGCTGGCCACTCTCTAGCAGTCCTTTCATGTAGCCATTTTGTTTTTGTTGTATACTCAACTGATGCAGTTGATTTTGCAGACTCTTGAATGGTCTCATTCAGATATATATTTTCTTGTTGCTCTTTTTCGACTGTTAGTGTTCTTGCGTGGTAATGTGCATTTTTAGAGCTTTGTGGGCCAAGGCCTGCGGTCAAGTACTCACTAGCTTCTATTAGTTTTGCAAAGCGCACAGCCTCGTCGAAAGTCTTAGGTTCCTTGGCTAGAACCAGTCTTCGATAGTGGGGTAATAGTCCCGAAATGAAAAATTCAGATTTCAGTTTCTCCTGGTGGTCCCGATCAAATTTGGGATATGCCCCTTTTTACAAGTGATTGTATGCTAGTAGCAAAATCGGCTACGGATTCATCAAGTTGTTGGTTACGCTTGTGCAGCTGTGCCGATTTGAACCGTGCCATCTCCGCTGGCTCAACTGTAGTTCTCAAGGTTTTTACCATTTCAGCCGAATCTGCTTTTGTTGCATCTGAAAATGTCCCATAAATATCTCTTGCGCTGCCTCGCAGGCAAACAGGCAACATACGGGCTTTTTCGCCGGAAGACCAATGATTTGCATTGCCAATAATCTGTGGAAGGTGTGTATGAATTCACCAAACGATTCTTGTCCCTTACTACAGTTACGTTAGGCCCATTAAGCTGGGCACACCGTTAATTCCAGCAATCGCACTCCGGACTTGGTGTGGTAAATCTTGTATAACATTTTGTAGGCCAGAAATATCTGGAAATACGTTGCCGTTATTACCCTCTGCCATTGGTTCTGTCTGCGCTGGCAATTTCAAAAATTCGGAAGCTAACTGTACGTCAGTTTTATCAAACCTGCTGAAGTGTTCTTAAGAAGAACTTGTACTTGTGCCAGGTAAATCGTATTTCTCTAGGTCTTGTAAATACGAGTGTAGTGCCTGTTCTTGGCGACTAATTATCAAAGTGCCATCGGAGTCAGTGCTGGTTCTAGCCCGACTGCCCTTACTTATAGGTGTAGACTGATATGTAGGCGGCCCAACTCCCTGCCGCAAAGAAGTTACCGAGGTTTGCCAAGTTTTGGGCGGTACTGGCGGTTTAGGATCCCGTTTTAACCGTTTGCACACAGAGGTAACCTCTTTTCAGGTAAATAGATCCAGCAACTAGGATCTAAGAGTTTAGAAATAGCTACCAAACGTTTGTTGGTTGCTAACCGAGCTCAACTAAGTTGTCTAGGATCTCGGTGGGACCTCCAAATGTAATCCTCCAATCTGTCGTAAGGCCCAACTGCGCCGTTCTTAGGCAGTTGGGTGGGGAGCATTCGTTCATGATTCTTAACACAACAGTTGCTTGATACCAAGTTTATTTCCACAACCGTACACGAACGAACTGCCTTTTTCAGAATTTGGTTGCCGTTTATATAGCCCAAAATGGCCTTGTACTTTGAAAGGAAATTAAAAAAAGGGTGGAAAATAGAAAGAAGGTTTTGGTTGAATAATTTTTAATTGTTTGAAAAGGCCCTCGGGATGTGTAAGCGTAACCTCGCCACTTGCCGCAGTAATACAGTTATACCTTTAACAATAATTTAAAATGTTTTAATTTAATTCTATTTTTTACTGTTGTCACAAAGGGAAGCATTTTTAGTAAAAGAACCCCTATCTATAATCTTGTATATATTCTCTAAGCTATGATCCCTTGAAAATTTCATATTCAGTGTTTTGGGAAGTAATATAAAAGTAGTCCAAAATATGAAGACGAAAATGTCTATATATAATTTTTGCGGTTAAATGCGGTTGGGGGGGGGGGGGGAAATAGTGGACCTATTTTTTTTTGAGTAGAGCACCTTGGGGGAAGCATTTTTGCTTTCAAAAAACTTCCTATTCATTTTTGGATTTTCGGAGATACGACCCCCGAAATCTGAACCCTCAGTGAGGGATGTTTTCCTTTCGCAATTTTTTTCCGAAGCTCTTGTTTTTTCCGTTCTAATCGTGTCTAATTGGTGTTAGTTTATTGTTTACAATTTTTTAGAATCAAAACAAAGGCTCTTTCACCGGGTTTCTGCCGAAAAATTTGCCAAATTCCTCAGAAACTTCCAATTTTTGACCAAATTCAAACTTGCCTTAATTTATTTAAACCACTTAGGCTTAGGCTTAGGCTTAGTATGGGGCTTAGGCTTAGTATCAGGCTTAGGCTTATGTTCAGGCTTAGGCTTAGGCTGAGGCTTAGGCAATAAAAAATCGAAATTTTCAGAAAAAAAATAATTATTCAAACACTTTTGAATTTTATCTGAAAAAAAATGTCACTGGCTTTTTAAATAAATTTCAGATACTTTTAACACGAATTTCAGAGAAAATTCACCTTCTTTTTACAGATGTGAAAAATACATGTAAATTATCTCCTGTGGCGCTTCCTGTAAGAATTATGAAATTAATTGCTAAAAATCCAGTGACATTTGGCAAATAATTTCAAAGTATAAAAAAATATGGGTGAAATTCTCTGAATTTCTCCTGAATTTCTCTGAAATTTATCTGAAATTATTCTGTGAAAGTCTGTAAAAAGTCTCTGAATGGAAAGGGTAAAAAAACATCTGAAAAATATGTAACAGAAAAATATTTACAGATAATTCAGATTCACTGGTTTTTCTGGTCAAACTGAAGAATAGGGGGAAAAATTATTTCGGCTGCCACGTGCTTACCCCACCCATCTTTTAATAAAAATATAGAACCCCTATCGTCGACCAGGACCCCAATCTGATCTCTAGCCCCCAAATAGCTGTCGCCCCTTTTAATAAAAATCTAGAGTGAAATTATTGGTGTTAAAACCGTTAGGGGTGGAATTAGTCGGAAAAACGGCATTTTTCGACTAATGATCCGGAGTCCCCTATATCGCCTAAACCTAGGAGGGGTTAAAATTGAAACGGTCTTTCGAATAGGCTAGGTTCGAAGTTGATAGAATGTAAGCTTTAGCTGGAAATCAAACTTTGTCCAAAAATTAAACTTTGCATGAAATTTTTGTTGCGCAAAATTGGATTTAGGCAAAAATACTGAATCAAATAAAAACCTGCTGCTACGATTGAAAGAATAACTTCTAAGCTTTTAAATGCTGTAAAAATTTTGTAAATTGGTTCAGGGTTTGAAAAGTTTCAGAACTTTTCTGAAGCTACCAGGATCAGGCTAATAGAAGCGTTACAGCACAAGCAAGATTCTGTCTAAAAATTTCGGGCAATAGCTGGGAATCTTTTCAAAATATGAAGCTATTTGCGGTTATTTCGTGCGGTAAAGTCATTTCTGATGCTTCTTGGCAGGTTTTTTCTTCAAATTAGGCCTCAGGCTTAGGCTTAGGCTTAGTGCTTAAGCCCGGTTCATACTCGTCCTTAAGGACTGTCCTTGTGCTAAGATGTCCCTGTCCCTATGCGGGTTTGATTCATCTTCTGGTGTCCTTTTTCTTTTCCCTGTCCGTAAGCTGCGATTGATTCATACTGTCCCTAAGCAGCTTCAGACTATCCTAAGCAGCCGTGGGTCCTATATTCCCTTAAGCAATGTTGAGCAATGTTCTACTTTTTCCCTGTCTCTAAGCGACTCGGCCAATCAAAATACGGCAGTTACTACATGTGACACCGAAGAACAGCGAATCACGGACTATCTAGACCACTGGTGAAAGAATGTCGTGGGCTTGTGTTGCGTTATTCATCGTTATTTTTGTGTTATGTATTTAACACATATTTGCGTGAAAAATATTGTTTTAAATTTTTATACCAACCGAAATATACCAGAAGTTAGTAAAAATGTTCTAGTGCCACAATTTCCATACCTTGGAAGTCGAGTGGTTATGAATTTTGCTTTTCAACCTATGGATCGGAGTTCGAATCCCATATTCGAAATTTTGGATTTTCTTTTTTTTTCAGCCTATAAATAGGGTTGATAACTTTTTCATGGCACTTTAAACGAAACGCAGTTTATCCAATGACGTTTGAGCAGTAATTCATGTGAGAAAGACTATTCCCTTTGTCCTCGAGGAGTATGAATCAATCACCTCTAAGGACAGGGACAAGGACATTTTATGACCTTAGGGACATTTCAGGACAGGGACAAAGCATGACGACACAGGGACAAGGACACCTAGGGACAGGGACAAGGACAACGCTTAAGGACAGGGACAACGCTGGGTATGAACCAGGCTTTAGGCTTAGCGCTCAGACGCAGAGCCGCTCACATGTTTAGGCTGAGGCTTAGTGCTTAGGCTTAGGCTTCGCTGTTTTGGGTGAGCAAGGGATTCAGTGTTTGTTACATATCATCAAAATAAAAGCGCACTTGCTCCTGTGGAATCATAAACAAAGCTGAACTTTTGCGCCTAAGTTGACTGTCAGTGCCAGCTTCATGCTGGTACACTGATCTAATTTTGAATTAGTTTTTACGGTATTTGGATTTCCTTATAAAAATTAGTACTTATGACTAAAGATGGTTAGTTTTTCTGGGAAAATGTAATTATTGTATTGTCTACCCAAAGAAACAAAAACTTTCGATATATGTATGAGCTCAGTTTGACGATGTGTATTTCGCCTATTTTATAGTTAGGAAAATTGAACTCTTTTGGCAAAATTGAGCAAAATATGTTGCAAGCAAAGCTGAATTAAATATACTATTATGAGTTACTTTATGATGATCAAATTCAAGACTGAATTATACGACTGTATTAATGATAATTTTCGACAATTCATCCCAATATGTCGAAAAATGATGATTTTCGACAAAATTTGAGTTTTTTCGAAAAGCCATAAATCTTTTTTCGCTTCAAAAGTGCTAAAAATGAACTCAGCGCACCGAAAACCGT
>JASANF010009789.1:0-14716 GCA_030248245.1 Trissonchulus sp. WLG1_4
TTCACAGTAACTAATAAAACATCATTTTGACTTCATACATGTACACGTGGTCTCGGTCTGGGGGGGGCTTGTCTCGGGGTTTTTGAAATTTTAGGGGGACTTGTCCCGACGTTTTGGGGGCTTGAACCAACAAAACCTGAAAAATTTAAGTTTTTTGCCTAAAAATGGGAAATTTTTCGCAAAATTTGCATATTTTTAGCGATTTTTTCGTTTTTGCTCGATTTTAAAGCATTTTACAGCGATCTGGGGGCGGTAAATCAGTATGTGTGCACCTTTTTTCAGCACCAAGAAGGGGGGCTTGTCCCGGCAGATTAAATCTGAGGGGAGTTTGTCCCTAAATTTCAAATCTGGGTATGCTTGCCCCCCCCCAGACCCCCCCATGTACATCTGTGTTTGACATTACTTTTAAAAATACTGCTGGTATGTACTCAAAAATACAGTAAGTTGAGCCTAGAATCGCTTTTTTAAGATTGTGTTTTATAATGCATAAGTCTATATTATAACATGAATAAACAGAAATTTCTTACAGATAGGAAATTGGGGCAACTGCTGCAAAGGCCTCATAAGGCGGTTTTGGGTGGTGCTGAACTCCGACAGTGTTTCGAGAGTCAGAAGCTTGATTAAGGTAGAGACATTTCACAAGAACAAATGGCTTCAATGTTTTTAGCACATCGATTATTCTGTAGGATTTGTAGCTTTGTGGTCCGTAGTGTTGAAAATGTTATCAAATATTTATTTTTGAATAAAATATTCGTTTCAGCAGCTCAGCAAAAGTCCAGCCTGAATCAAAGTGCCCGGAATTATTGGCAAATTTTTGTGATTTACTGCTCAGAAAATCACCTTTGTCAAAAAAGCTCACCGCTGACGAAATTGAGCTGAAATTACAAGAAGTGGTATGGCAGCTAATGAGTTTAAATCAATATTTTTATTTCTAATTGTACGTAGTTTGAACTCAATTTTCTCAGAAAATAAATTTGCATAATATGCATAGTATGCTTTAATGATCAACTATTGTAGGCTGTAACTTAACTTAAAAAACTTGTAGTTTCCGTTTCATGTAGGTTTTAGCTGTAAAATGTTTTGAAATTTTGTTTTTTTATAAAAAACAACGCAGGCTTTGTTTTATGTAATGACTAGTACTGGTATAGTATTGTACTTTGGTACAGTATTAAGTACAGTAACTTTACTTTTTTCACTTTATTTTTTTAGTTATTGGTGCTAAAATATGTGCAAAACAAAGATGTGTTTATGCGCTATCATAAAGCTCATCTGGCCAGAAGACTGATTTTGGATGCTTCAGCTGATAGCGAAAAAGAAGAAACTATGGTCACTAAATTAAGGGTTCGTGACTGTGGGGCGTAAGGGTGATATTACAGTGCTGACTATATTTATGTGTTTTACATATTTATATGTGTATGTGTATTTATTTCGTTTGTGTACATATGTGTTTTATATCTTGATAGTTTGGTGTAATTTAAAGTTTGAATTACTCTGCAGTCGAGACTCACATCGGAAGAGATAGATATGTTGTGTATCTATTTTTTAGGAGGACAAGTAACTTCAAAATAATAGTTATTTCAGAATAGAAAAATACTTTTTTGCATATCGCTGCACAGAGTTAGATACTGAAGGTTTACCACTAAAAAACGTTCGCCAAACCATCAAATATACAGAATTTTTAGAACATCACAGATTGCCGACGCCCGACACCAAAGTGCAATTTTATGTACTTTAATAAACATATAATTTTCTTTTGCTTCTTATTGTGTCAGTACATCGTTGATAAAAAGTGAACAATAATTGTAAGCCTTACGGCAACCTTTTTTAGGATGCAGGCATGCCGGCAGACTACATTAATAAATTGTACAGGATGTTGATGGACATTGAAGTCAGTAGAGATTTGAATAAAACATTCAAAAGTCTCGCCTCCTGCAGCAATAATAATCGAAATGTCGTCGCTGGTGCGTTTTTATTTGAGCGTGCAGTCTTAGGGCCTTTCTCTTAAAGGTTATTTCCCAATTAACACGATTATTCCAGTTAGTTTGTCGAATAAAGTAATAGCTTTATACTTATCTTGAAAGCGTGTACCAGTCAGCTTTGCTATTTCTAACAGAGTTTATTTCGTTTCTAGTTTCGTAGTTCATTTCTACTGCATATTGCTAGATAGCTTGAATCATGCAGTAATGAAATTAAAAGCAACATTTGTATTTTGTGTCATGTGGATAGTTTTAAGCGTAATTTCTGAGTAATTATACGCAGCACATAGTGCTAGTAGGGATTTGTAGTTGTTTATTTTGTGTCTTTTTCAGATTCAGTGAATATTAAGATTTTGAACGCAGGCGCCTGGTTGCGCAGTTCAGAGCGGGTCTCGGTCAGTCTTCCTCGCGAGCTAGAAGACTTCATCCCCGAGGTGGAAGATTTTTACAGATCCCAGCACTCGGGCAGAAAGCTGCAGTGGCATCATCATATGGCCAATGGCTCGGTTAGTGAGTGCGATTTGCAGCAGAATGGAAGTGACTAGCAGGCGGGTCGCTCCAAATAGCTTGCAATGTTATGAGTAGCTGAAACACACACATTTTTTGGAAAGGACACATTGAATATTATTCGGTTCTTAGGTTCCAAGTGCATTATTCGTAGACATATTTTCGCTGGCTCCAGTTTTAGGTAGGTGCTGTGCTAAACATACTTGTGCAAGGTTTAACGACATTAAAATATGACAGTGCTCTTCTTTTGGTAGCACAGGTTATGCTAGTCATGACTTTATAATTATTGTTCTAAGTTATACTATCGTTTTGTGTATCAGTGACACGTTTTCTTTTAGATTCAATTTGTGAACGATGTTGGCTGTTTTGACCTGGAAGTGACAACGTTTCAAATGGCGGTGCTGTTTTGCTGGAACGAGCGCCCCGATGATAAAATTTCATACGAGAATCTCAGGCTAGCCACTGAACTTCCAGACATGGAACTCAGGAGAACTCTTTGGGTGATTAGATATTATGCTCTTTAGATTAATTTTCATACTTTCACTGAAAGACTGGAATTTGGAATTGGTGCCCGATTTCTCACAAGCATCCGTTTCAGGTCATGAAACCAAATGATGAAGTTTAATAGTTACTATTTTCCCCGTTTTGAAGCGCCCCAAAATTTTATGAATGTAATTTTAAGTTCAGAGCAGTGAGAACCTACCTACTACCGTCTCTGCTGATGTGTCTATAAGTACAGTAAGTTGTTAAGAGTATCAATGGCCAATACGCTATTTTGAATTGCTAAAACCTAAAAGTACATTAATTAATATCCAGTTGAATCGTGCTACCATACCACGATATGAAAAATATCCTGTTACAAACCTGCAGCTTCTCATTCCTATTTCTCATTGCACCATAATTTGGTAACAGTTTACGATAGCTTAAAATGACGCAGCTGACTCACTGTTGTTTTAGTCACTGGTGGCCTTCCCCAAACTGCGATACCAGGTGCTGTTGTGTGACTGTGATACGCGGATACCCAAAGATTTCACTGATAGCACTTTGTTTTGGACTAATAAAGACTTCAGCGTTGTGTAAGTTTCTTTGGTTGTCAAGCGTTTAGTTTAATTCCTATCACCTACTGGCTTGCCGCTAATCTTCTACCCTTAATGAAAGCCTGTTTAACCTAGTTTTATAAAAAATAGATAACAATTAGTTTACTATTGAGTTTGAGTATAGTTCTGTTGAGTGTTGAGTGACTTCTGCTGGATTCTATTTAGTGATTGGGGCTCGTAGAAGTGTATATGTGTGGACTATGTTCTTCGCTAATATAAGGCGGAAAACAGTGTCTGCCCTACTAAGATTATACCTATTCTCAACAGGCCTCGTCCACCTACTTTAACGAGCTCAGATTAATTGCTTATTCTCGTTAATAAAGTCTTGTTTTGTCCGATTGCTTTTACAAGCTCAGCCTAAGCATTTTTCCGCTTTAGACCAACAGACAGTTCCCTATTCTACCCAAGGAGCCGCCCGACAGGGGCATTTTTCCTTACTACTAAAAAGTTAGATTTTGTCTTGTTTGCAGAAAATCAGGTAAACCGCAGAAGCGAGGACGATTGAATTTGATTGGCCGGCTGCAGCTGTCCATCGAACAGACTCGAGAGGAGGAGAACGAGGCCATTGTTCAGTTGCGCATTTTCCGGGTGCAAGAGGCGGTGGTGAAAATCATGAAGGCTCGCAAGCGACTGACCAATGCCCAGCTGCAGACCGAACTGGTGGAGATGCTGAAAAATATGTTTCTTCCGTCGCGTAAAATGATCAAGGAACAAATTGAATGGCTGATTGAGAATCAGTATATCACGCGATTGGACGATGATCTGAGCACGTTTGTGTATTTGGCTTAGGTTTAGTACAGTTCAATATTTTTCCTTCCCTTTCACCAAGAGTACATAATAGTGTCTCACTCTATTAAGAAGAAGAGTGAGACACTCTCCTTTCTGCCTGCGTTATAGCACAGGCAGATGCGCTGGTCGTTTTGAAGCCACATGTTGCCGTTTTATGCAACATGTGACTAGCCAATCAGAAGCGAGCACTGCTGCTGATTGGCTAGACGCCTGTGCACGTACTCCAATCAGCACACTGGCCGCCATTACAGCCATTTCAGTGTTAAATTTTGCCATGATCGGTCGGGTTGGGGTTTTTTTGTTTTTTTTTGGCCAAAATTATATTTTGCAGACATTTTGATCACCGTTTTCAGGGATTATTGCTAGTATGTGATGAATATGTTGTTAACTGGTAAGTTAAATGTTTTTGACAATTTTCAAGCAATAGCACGTGAGGCTGCCTGCGTGCTGATTGGAGCACGTGCACAGGCGTCTAGCCAATCAGCAGCAGTGCTCGCTTTTGATTGGCTAGTCACATGTTGCATAAAACGGCAACATGTGGCTTCAAAACGACCAGCGCATCTGCCTGCGCTATAACGCAGGCAGAAAGGAGAGTGTCTCACTCTTCTTCTTAATAGAGTGAGACACTATTATGTGCTCTTGCTTTCACATTTCACCGATAATCCGTGGATTCATACTTACAGCCATATGTCTGTTCGGACGGCAAAATTACGAAAAATTAACGCCATTTCGGATTTTGTACATCATTGGTGGTGCGATGATTATCTCGTTATTTTGACGGCTGAATGGACGTACGGTTGTAACTATAAATCATGAATCGACACTGTATTTTCTGCTGTGGGGGTTCTTATAATTAAGACCTTTTTCAGACTTTTATGAGTGTTGGAATTAAACAACTTTGAAGGAATAAGAATGAGCATAGTCTTCAAGCATTGAGATCGTTTGGAAAAGCTTAGTGTTAACAATAAGAACTTTCCTGTCCCAGATCCTGTTGCTTTAATAAATTTAATTTATGGGATGTAGTGGGCTTTATATTTTTATTTCCTTCTGGTGTACTATTTTAAAAATTCTTTCACAAATTTTAAAAATTTCACACGAGTTTTAGAGGTCGCATGTTTGCATGTTTATTTTTATCAGAAACGGCGGTTACCGCCAGATATTGACTCTTTAAATTAGATACACACTACCACAGACTGAACTTCACCATTGTAGACCGGTTTTTCAGTCTGTGCTATTTTACTGCCTTGACCGACGTTTTCGATTACTGTGGAGTACGATTTGTATAGCTGGTAGATAATTCTTCCTGATTCTGTCGGCTAAACGGACGTGCTTACGGACGTAAGTCTGCATAGGCCATCGACACTGGTGTCGAACACTGGTTTAGTCACTTTGCTGTTGCTCTATCACCTCACAAATGCTATTTGCAGTTGCAGAGATTTCTTTGAAGGAGCTTCCGTAATGTGAACATCCACAACATCTCAGTTTTTGTTGTATTTTATTATGCCGTGTGCATATTATTCTGACTTTTGACACAGCACGGGTCACATCTTCCTCTTTAATACAAGTCTTATTTGCGTTTTTATTACTGATGACTCTAACTAACTTTCAGTCTAAATAACATAAGGAATTTGTCTTCTTTCTAACATGAACAATTCAAGTGTTGGCTTAACAGCGCACTTGCATTGATTAAAATTGTTTCAATGTTTGTGTGAAGATTGTGAGGAAGAGTCGAAGGTTGGTTTTTTTGACTTTTCTTGCCTTTCATATTAATATTTTTTCAAGGGCAACGCGTGCTTTTTCGTTATCTGCCGTTTTATCATATTCAAAATTAACGTAAAGTATATCCACTATCAGCTTCGATTTTGTCATGTATGTATATAAATACGTATTGTATCTGTTATTTATTTTGGCTCATCGAGTCGACTGTTTGTAAAGGTGTTTTTATTTTCGAAATTTTATGTAAGAGATTTAAAGTTTTGCATTCCGTTCTTGCTGAGAGCTAAAAAAGCTGAGCAAATCTATACGCCACAATATGGCATGTTTTCCGTGGATAAAGTTGAGCCAATACCCCTTGTGTACAAAGACTAATGATTCTGTCAATTCTACACACTTTCACAACGACTGACAAAATTTTATAGTTTTCCCTGTATGTATGTTATTTTCGGATGAACAAGAACGAGCATGAACCGCGACTAACTGATAAGTGTAAGCTAGGTACGTCACTGTTTTTTGTTTTCGAAGTTCTGTATAATTATAATACAACATCTTTTCAAGTTGTCCGTGCCAATAACAACGATTGTTCGCTGTATTTTGTCATTGTGTAGTTCGATTTTGTACATAGATAGCTTGTGTTGGTGATTGACAGCTTGTTAAAGCAGAAGTAAAGTAGTCTTGTTTTTCGTGTGTATTCTTCTAGCAATTAGTGTTGTTAGACGCGGGGCAAACGTCTAGTCCCGAAGAGTTTTAGGTAACAAGTGTTAGACCTGGGACAAACGTCCAATCTGAGGGTTTTTAGCTAGAGATGGAATCGGTTCCACTGGAAATAAAATCGGAACCGGAAACGGCATGGTACCGGTTCCATCCTATTTTTCTGTGACATGATTTTTCACAGTTCAGTCCGTCAGTTTAGTTATGCTACCGAACCTGCCATGGTTTATATTTTACGTGCAGGCTTTTTTGTGGTGCAGCTAACATTCAGGTGACTATTTTTATATCCATATAGCAGATTTGATCAAGGGGATAAATAATAAGAATAATAGATTTGACTAAATGTTTGGCATTTTGGCGTCGTTGTCACGGTGTAAATTTTCCCCCCTGTGGATTTTCCCCCCGGAAAAATTACCCCGGTGTAAATTTTCCCCCCGGAAAATTTGCACCGGGGTAGATTTTCCGGGGGGAAAATTCACACCAACCATATAATTTGACTGTTTGAACGTATTTTTTCAAAACTGGCGATTTTGACGATAAATTTGTTTATTTTTACGTATTTTTCTTTATCTTTAATTTTAATATATATTTTAAATTTGCACCAGGGTAGATTTGTCCGGGAGGAAAATTCACACCAACCACATAATTTGACTGTTTTGAACTTTTTTTTCAAAATTGGCCATTTTGTTGGCGCATTTTTTCAAAATTGGCCATATATTTATTTATTTTTTGTATTTTTATTTATTTTTAATATTTAAAATTCGCAAAAAGGTATATTACGTCTGCTAAGTCTAAGTTCCTTCAGACTCAAATGCTTCCGCTTCAAAACAGGACAGCGCAACGGATAACGACTCTACCAGCGGTATTAGAACTTTTGTTTCAATCATTTCACTTTTGATAATAAAACATGAATACAGACGAAAGCACCTACAGGCATACGGACAAAGGTGCGTTTCATACTTTGTTTGTTTGTCTGATGCCTTAAAATTTCGGCAGAATTTAACTTTGTCGGATATACCTAAAGGCCTATTCACACGAGGGCGCATGAGAGTGCGCATGAGCGGGCGCATGAGCAGGCGCACGAGCGGGCGCATTCTATTTTCACACTGCCTGATGCATTATTTCACACAATGCACCAGGCAAGTGTGCGTGTGCGCCTGCTCATTCGCCATGGCGTGCGCCATGGCGTACGCCATGCAATCCGCCATGCGATGCGCCATGCCGTACACTATGCCGTACGCCATGGAGCAAAATGCGCCCTCGTGTGAACAGGCCTTTAGACAAAATGAAATTGTGCCGTTTAGTACGGATGAACGGGCATATACCGGCCGAAAGTATGAATCGATCAACCGTTCTGACATTCAGTATATCTGGGGCCACAGGCGCACAATTGTGACAAATCTGGCTGCAAAATCAGGTGATTCGTAATGAAATTATATGTCAATTTATTACGAATCACCTGATTTTGCACTAACAAATCTCACAATTGTGGTCCTGTGAGTTTATTGAAACGAGAAACGTTTATTGAAAAGTTTATTGAAATTGGACGTCCTGTCATCCGTTTTTTCCCAATGTGATCGCTACAATTGCCTCTGGTGATGAGTTGCAGCGACACGTGCCGATTCCAGGAGACTTGGCTATAATAGCCAAATTCGCTATCGTTGCGGTAGCCCCGTCGATATCGTGTAAACATCCGTCGCAGCTATCGCTGTGCTATGGCTATAGCCGTTACACTGAACGAAAGTCAGGCAAAATGCAGGATGCAGCATGCAGCTATCGTCAAAATCTCCAGTTTTGAAAAATCAAGTTCAAAACGGTCAAATTATGTGGTTGGTGTGAATTTTCCTCCCGGCAAATACACCCCGGTGCAAACTTAAAATATTAAAAATAAATAAAAATACGTAAAAATAAACAACTGTATCGCCAAAATCGCCAGTTTTGAAAAAATATGTTCAAAACAGTCAAATTATATGGTTGGTGTGAATTTTCCCCCCGGAAAATCTACCCCGGTGCAAATTTTCCGGGGGGAAAATTTACACCGGGGTAATTTTTCCGGGGGGAAAATTTACACCGGGGGAAAATTTACACCGTGACATCGTAACTTCCAGATAGTAAGTAGGTCTTACAATTTTGAAAATTTCAAACTTAATATGCAAATTGGTGGTCTGCCCGTGTTTTGGTCGTCTATGGTCCCATTTCGTCGTAGAAACCGAATCGTGATTTTACATGAGTCCCTAGAGTAAATCTTAGCGACTCAATGTCAACGCTTCAGCTTTAAATACATGCCCGTGTTAGCCTCGCCTTTCGTAGAGATGACCAATTCAACTGATGGCGAGTTACACTTGTATTCATTGTTTTATTGTGTAGCCCTAGGTACACTGATGTCGAGTGTGAGCGCGCACAGGACACTGGATTTTACACCCACCCACCCCTAAGCGCTATTTTACCGGTGGTTTAAACCAGTCAATGTCATTCTTTCTCAATAAAACGGCACGCAGAACAGTAAAAAATTAATAATATATATATGACACTTCCTATTATGCCTTCGGCGCGCGTCCAATGCGCAGCGCGAAATTTTTTATTTCAAAATTGAAATTAATTTCATTCAATATATATACTGCAAAGTGTCATCCTGCAAAAGAGATTTGAATATTCCTTTAATAGAAATTAAATTAATCTAATTATAAACACTCTCTCGTAAGTCTTATCTACGTTTCGCTAGCGAAGTTTGACTACTGCATATATGCAAATCAGGCTATATGCAAATTAGTCTGTCACCATGGACGCTCGCGTTCTACACTATTCAGTTTTTTCGACCACTTCGGGTCCAGCTCCACTTTACCAGTCGTGCGGCCAAAGCGTAGAGAGTGTTTATAATTAAATGAATTTAATTTCTATTAAAGAAATATTCAATTCATCTATCCTATAAACAGTCTCTACGTATGTCTGAGGTAGAGTTCCTTCCTTAAGGAAATTTTGCGGGCCGGGCCCGGGCCGGGCCGACCTCTGTGCTCGCGGGCCGGGCTGGGCCGGTGGTGGGCCGGGCCGCGGGCCGGGCCAAGTTCAAAAAATGCTAAATTTTTCCAAAAAAGTCAAAACTTTCGAAAAACACTACTTACAAATTCAGCTAAGCAAATTCAAACACATAACACTCATTTGACAATACGGCAGAGTATTTAATACGTGCAAACTAAATGGCATAAGCATAGAAACAAACGACATAAAATAACAATTACGTTAGTGAATTTAGGTTTGCATAGGATCACCTTGAATTTATGATTGAATATATCAATCCTTGCTTAGAAACACATCACAAGTTTGTGTCTGAACCATATTTTAAGACTAGTACAGGTAAAATTACAAATTACATTACAAATTCAGAAATTTATTGAAAATTCAATTCAAAAGTACATAGGTAGGCTCAGGGAAAAGCTACTTTGTTAGATAGTAATAGACTAGTTATACAATTTTTAGCCTTTTTGGCAGTTTTTTGTGCAATTTGGTGGAATTTCCAATTTTATTACTGGTTGGCCCGCGGCCCACCACCGGCCCGGCCCGGCCCGCGGCCCGGCCCACCACCGGCCCGGCCCACCACCGGCCCGCCGGGCCGGTGGCGGGCCGCGGGCCGAAAAGTTTGGCGGGCCGGGCCGGGCCGGGCCGACCCCTCAGAAAACCGGGCCGGGCTGGGCCGGGCCGGCCCGACCCGGGCCCGGCCCGCGGCCCGCCACCGGCCCGCGAAGGAACTCTAGTCTGAGGTTGTCCACCGCACGGATGGTAAGTTAGTGTTTCAAACTTCAATCGTTCTCAAACTCTGAGTTGCGGATATCACGTGTCGTGATGCTCTTGAGAATTTTTCTACTGATAGACGCATCAAGTTTTCGATTTCCTTCATTCCACAGATTTAATCGTTAACAATAACAATAACAGTATAGCCGTTCAATGCTTCATAACTAGTCCCTAACAGACAAAACAAGTTGCCCCTAAAAGGAGCATAGTTCCTATCCAGAGACATTCCGTCAGCATGAACAGCATGTAATGTGTATATTTATTTTTGGTCATTCAGTCGTGGCCTGAATCATGCAAGTAGAGTGAAAATACCTACCATTAGAGAATACAAGATAGTGACAAAACTGTGGATTGTGTTATTTTTAGATGTTAGAGAATGTTTCTGAAGCACGTGCATTATCATAGACAGAACTGATATCAAATTTTTGTGGAAAAATGTCCGAGGGCATATTTTCCAGGCTCAAGTTTAACTTAAGTTTGAATCCGCCTGAATTCTTATATTTTCCACCCACTTTCGTACCTCTCATCCGAGAACGATTTTTCCTGCTGCGCCACAGCGCAGCAGGCTTCTTTAGAATGAGCTGTTACGGAATAACAACGTGTAATTTAGAGTGAGTTGTGTGTGCGTTTGTGTGCGCTTTGATCAGTGAGATTCTGCGGGTGTAGGTGAACGTAAGTGTGTTCTAGAATTGCGTCTGTTCACCAGCTCTTCTCATTGTGTGTTTGTGGTGACAACGTACGTACGTAAGTCCACACACAAGGGCTCATTTGCATATCTCACGTGAACGAGAGTCTATCTAGACAAAATTAAACTGTATGCAATTGTTATTAAAGTGATACAGGAACACACGCACACACTCACGCACAATGCAGCCACTTTGCGTACACATTATTGACTTCGTGATTGTTTAATAAACATAATACATTTTGCTCAAATTCAAGAGCTCAAATTTACAACCTCATCTTTAGATTTTTATGCTCACATAGTTTCAAATTGTTAATTTTCTTCTCAGTCGAGAAAAACTGTGCGATAAAAGTAAAATGGACTTTATCACAGGCACAATTTACAAGTATGTGGCTTTATTATATATGCGTCCGCATCGGTGCCTATATTCGGGCCGCATGCTGGGCTGGATAAATATATTATATATATATATATATATATATATATATATATATATATATATATATATATATATATATATATATATATATATATATATATATATATATATATATATATATATATATATATATATATATATATATATATATATATATATATATATATATATATATATATATATATATATATATATATATATATATATATATATATATATATATATATATATATATATATATATATATATATATATATATATATATATATATATATATATATATATATTATATATATATATTATATATATATATATTATATATATATATATTTATCCAGCCCAGCATGCGGCCCGAATAGCCACCGATGCGGACGCATTATATAGTAAAGCCACATACTTGTAAAGTGATAAAGTCCATTTTACTTTTTATCGCACGGTTTTTCTAGACTGAGAAGAAAATTAACAATTTGAAACTATGTGAGCATTAAAAATTCGAATATATAATTTCGGACTTTGTTAAGCAAATGTATTATGTTTATTAAACATCACGAAGTCTTTCATGTATTACGCAAAGTGGCTATGTGCGTGAGTGTGTGCGTGTGTTCCTGTATCACTTTAATAACAATTGCATACAGCTTAATTTTGTCTCAATAAACTCTCGTTCACGTGAGATATGCAAATGAGCCCTTGTGTGTGGACTTACGTACCTACGTATTCCACCACAAACAGCAATGAGAAACTGGTGAACAGACGCGTCTAAAAAAACCACTTTCTCGTTCACTTACACCCGCAGACACTACTCGCACACACAACTCACACGTTGTTATTCGTAACAGCTCATTCTAAAGAAGCCTATGCACTGTGGCGCACAGACGTTCTATGAAGTGGGTGGAAGGTGAGATTCAGGCAGTGAACTTTAAGTTAAGATTTGAGCCTGGAGATTGTGCCCTCGTTAATATGCACTGTCTATGATAATGCACGTGCTTCAGAAACATTCTCTCGCTACTAAAAATAACACAATCCACAGTTTGTCACTATCTTGTATTTTTCTAATGGTATTTTCTTGCATGATTAAGGGCCACAATGACCAAAATAAATATATATATATACACATTACATGCGTTCATGCTGACGGAATGTCTATCATAAACTATGCTTAGGGAAATATTTTGTATATAAGTTGAACAGCTATACTTTGTTATTGTTATTGTTAACGATTAAATCTGTGGAATGAAGGAAATCAAGAAACTTGATGCGTCTATCAGTAGTAAAATTCTCAAGAGCATCACAACACGTGATATCCCGCAACTCAGAGTAATTGAGAACGATTGAAGTTTGAAACACTAACTTACCATCCGTGGGGTGGACAACCTCAGACTAGAGTTCCTTCGCCGGGCCGGTGGCGGGCCGCGGGCCGGGCCCGGGGTCGGCCGGGCCCGGCCCAGCCCGGGCCCGGTTTTCGGGCCCGGCCCGGCCCGCCAAACTTTTCGGCCCCGGGCCGCCGGCCCGGCGGCCCGGTGGTGGGCCCGGGCCGGTGGTGAGCCGGGCCGCGGGCCGGGCCGGGCCGGTGGTGGGCCGCGGGCCAACCTATAATAAAATTGGAAATTCCACCAATTGCACAAAAAACTGCCAAAAAGGTTAAAAATTGTATAACTAGTCTATTACTATCTAACAAAGTAGCTTTTCCCTGAGCCTACCTATGTACTTTTGAATTGAATTTTCAATAAATTTCTGAATTTGTAATGTAATTTGTAATTTTACCTATTACTAGTCTTAGAATATGGTTCAGACACAAACTTGTGATATGTTCTAAGCAGAGGATTGATATATTCAATCGTGGTATAAATTCAAGGTTATATATGCAAACCTAAATTCCCTAACGTAATTGTTATTTTATGTCGTTTGTTTCTATGCTTATGCCCATTAGTTGCGTCTATGCTCTGCCGTATTGTCAAATGAGTGTTATGTTGTTTAGATTTGCTTAGCTGAATTTGTAAGTAGTGTTTTTCGAAAGTTTGGCCTTTTTTGGAAAAATTTCACATTTTTTGAACTTGGCCCGGCCCGCGGCCCGGCCCACCACCCGGCCCCGCCCGGCCCGCGAGCACAGAGGTCGGACCGGCCCGGGCCCGGCCCGCAGAATTTCCTAGGAAGGAACTCTACCTCAGACATACGAGAGCCTTTTATAGGATAAATGTGAATTGAATATTTCTTTAATAGAAATTAAATTCATTTAATTATAAACACTCTCTCGCTTTGGCCGCACGACTGGTAAAGCAAGAGCTGGACCCAAAGTGGTCGAAAAAACTGAATAGTGGAGAACGCGAGCGTCCATGATGACAGGACTAATTTTGCATATAGCCTGATTTGCATATATGCAGTAGTCAAACTTCGCTAGCGAAACGTAGATAAGATTTACGAGAGAGTGTTTATAATTAGATTAATTTAATTTCTATTAAATGAATATTCAAATCTCTTTTGCAGGATGACAGCTTTGCAGTATATATATTGAAATGAAACATTCAATTTTGAAATAAAAAATTACGCGCTGCGCATTGGACGCGCGCCGAAGGCATAATAGGAAGTGTCATATATATATTATTAATTTTTTACTGTTCTGCGTGCCGTTTTATTGAGAAAGAATGACATTGACTGATTTAAACCACCGGTATAATAGTTTTTAGGGGTGGGTGGGTGTAAAATCCAGTGTCCTGTGCGACGCTCACATCAATGTACCTAGGGCTACACAATAAAAGGATGAATACAAGTGTAACTCGCCATCAGTTGAATTGGTCGTCTCTACGAAAGGCGAGGCTAACGCGAGCATGTATTTAAAGCTGAAGCGTTGACATTGAGTCGCTAAGATTTACTCTAGGGACTCGTGTAAAATCACGATTCTGTTTCTACGACGAAATGGGACCATAAACGACCAAAACGCGGGCAGATCACCAATTTGCATATTAAGTTTGAAATTTTCAAAATTGTAAGACGTACTTACTATCTGGAAGTTTAC
>JASANF010009790.1:0-52540 GCA_030248245.1 Trissonchulus sp. WLG1_4
TGTTTAGATTTATCAGCAGGAACGTACCCTAAGGGGGTTGAAGCATAAAGATGTATATAACGGGGTCAAAATCTTGGGGGGGTCTCTCCGGCCAAATTTTAAAAACCCTCCCCCTGGTTGACCTAAATTCCCCCAAATTTAGCAAAATTTAACCTCACAATTAACCGCATACCACCCACATTCTTTTGTAACTTAAAAATGGCGCATAGAAAAAATTTTCAATAGGGTCATAAATTTTCATTCCCTTCTAAACTGTCAATTTTTTATAGCAGGTTGTACTCACTTGCAAAAGAGTTGTAAATTTTTGCAATTAAAGTATATTGTCACTAAACTTTGTCGAGCCTTCGAAGACACCAGGACAATAAAAAAGACACTAGGGTCCAATTAAAGGGCTAAGGATCATGCGGAAGTCTAATAATTGAAAATGGCAAATTAATGTAAACATTGGCTGTTTTGGAAATTTATTAAAATGTTGTATAAAAATAAAATAAAAAAAATAAAATAAAAAATAAAAATGTAAGCATGTATATGTTTAAAATTTTCAAATATCAGCTACCTGTGACCAAGGGTTATCTGTGTTAACTTGTATAAAAAAACTCCATAGTCCATGCACTAACCTGAGTAATAATGTTTTTTGTTTTTGTCTGTTTCAGACGAAACCTGAAGCGTTTGAAGCAAAGGAAGCAAAACAATTATGGGACGATCGTCATTGGTCAGAAAAAGACTTGGATGAAATGCAGGAGAGGGATGGCGAATTTTTACGAGAAGATTAAGACAATCTCTATCAAGGGTTAAAAAATGTCTTTTTTCTCATCGATGACAGGAATTTTTAGCATGACTATTTTTTGGTATAAAAATATCCAAACAAGAAGAAAAACTTTGCCTAATAAGGAAACTGCGTCTCTTGCGACAGACTGCATGTCTGCTAACCAGGTGAATAATTAACGAAGTGTAAAAGTGTTTATAAGACTAAAGTAGAGTAAAGCTTGGAGTATTGTTGTTCCGTGGAGTATTGTTTTGAAAAATACTCAAGTCAACCGTGTAATTGTAGTCAACCATTTAAGCTTTGGTTCACAGTTATTTGTGTCCGTGTCTGAAAAAAATGGTGCATAAGCCAGTACAAAAAACTAATTTATTGAACTCGTGTTTTTTTCTGGGCCTTATGCTCAAAATTAAGGCTGTAAAGGTAAGGTAAAGTTCATTCTGTGCTTAAGAGTAAGTTACAGTTGAAAAGAAGGTTAACGTTATGCGATAAGGTTATCAATTTGCACGATGCCTTATCTTTAGCCTGTGAAACAAGCTGAAGCACTTTTGTGCCTCTAGTCTAACGATAACGTCAACAACTGAACTATAATATCGCATTGGCTTTAGTCAGTGTCTGAGAATATTTTAGCTTACCCTTCTCGCTGTTTTTCTATGCTTTTAGATAAAAAAGTAAAGAATTTTAAAAAGACACTCAGTTTTTAAAAAAATAGAAAAGTATATGCCTTATTGTGAACTAGGAGTTATTGAAGGGAATGTCTAGCAATCTAGATTTCAACTGCTTCTATTGGTTGTTCTGTTTTTTACATCTTTGAAGAAGTGAAAATTGACGTAAGGTTGTTAATATTGGTTAACTTAATTGATTGATTGATTGATTAATTAAACAGTTAAGGGGGTAATTGCGTTTTTAGGTGTTTTTTTAAAAAGCCATAGCTCAGCGTTTACAAATTCAAATCGCAAGCGGTCTTTTGCATTAAGTAGAACAATATCTTTCCTAAATGTATGCCATGCCTTGAAATTTAACCTGTGATTTTCTTTCCAGTATAAGCGACTAAAGAAAGGTCCTTTCCAAAATATTAAAATTTTTTACAAAAAGTTTGCGCCACAGCTCTGAATCATACGATCATCTATTGGGGCTGAAAGTTGGTAAGGTTTTTAACATGTTTAAATCCCCAGGCATGTCCCCCACTTTTTTAATAACTAGTCAATTTACTGAGAAAATAGCTGAAAACCAAACGCACCGAAAATTTAAGATATTTTCTTGTAATTAAAACCCTCTAAAAATGTCCACAGGTGAAATTTCAAAAAAAAAGTGAGAGACATGCCTGGGATTTTGACCTTTACAATACTGTCCCAAAAAATTTATGCTCAAGGCGTCGCTTCTAACTTGAGTACTGGTGGCGCAAAGTTTACATAGAAATCATAAAAACCTCGAAAACGCAACTACGACCTTAATTGTTAATTTCAGGCGGGAATGTGTCTAAACCGATTCGAAAACGGGAAGAAGCCGGAATTCCCAAAGAAATCATTGATGTTATCTATTCACTGGGATATAAGGTATAAAGGTGATCGAAAAATTTAAAAAAACGA
The DNA here is from genome assembly GCA_030248245.1 of Trissonchulus sp. WLG1_4. Classification (NCBI taxonomy): domain Eukaryota; kingdom Metazoa; phylum Nematoda; class Enoplea; order Enoplida; family Ironidae; genus Trissonchulus; species Trissonchulus sp. WLG1_4. Next base: position 2,353 of record JASANF010009790.1, read on the forward strand.
TACCAGTATACCACCGGGCTAAAGTCTGACCAGAATTGCTGAACCTTGTGACAAAACAGGTTGCGTGATTTTTGTGACTACTACTTGCTGTACTCTCGGTGCTTTCACTTCGTTCGTTTTGTTATGAAATCGTTTGTTTCGTTTTGTCTCAGGGTCCAGCATATTTTTTGTCAGGCTTCAGTGTCGGGCGCGATTTGTAATAGCATCGCTTATTGTAAAAAAGTGGTTCTAGGCTTTGTCTCACAGTTGCATGGGTATATATATATATATATATATATATATATATATATATATATATATATATATATATATATATAACATGCGAAATATATATATATACATGTATTTTTTGAAGATTATATATATATATATATATATATATATATATATAATATACTGTCATATACCCCATACCGTTGGAAAGCATGATAGATCATTAGGTCCCTCTCCTTTGGTACTGAACTATCAGCGTAATGAAGGGTTGATGGCTGCTAACACACAAATTTAATTATCTTTAGCCCGTGTTTATTTTTCTGCTTTCATTCTCTCTCGTTAGCCGCTCTCAGTTTAGCCCTGGGATTGCAACTGTAACGGCTGATTTTTTTGGTGATGTGATTTTTTTGCTGGGCTGCCAGAGAAATATATTGGTGGTTAACGAGTGGATAAATGAATGAATGGATTGTGGGAGTCAATGGAATGGAATTAGGCAAAAAAATGGAAGTATTAAATTGATTGGTTTAGTATGGCGTAATTAGTGTAGGGATTTTTTTCGGAACCTACTCGAACCCTAACCCAAAGTTTTGTCCCAACACTGTGGTGGATTTCACAAGGGTGGTTTCACTGAACCATGGTTTTACGTTGTTATATGATTTGCACATAATTTCATTACGAAATATCGCCCGATTCGTTACGAATTTTGTTGATTTTCGTAAACCATGGTTTAATAGCATAGCATAATAATAATTTAATATTTATTTAATTTCGCGAAATTTAATAGCGGAAAAAACCAATTTTTTGCAGTTCTCAAAATGTTTTGTTCATTTTTTCAGGAGCCGACTCCGATCCAGCGCCAAGCCATTCCGATCGGTCTGCAGAATCGCGATGTGATCGGTGTGGCCGAAACAGGCTCGGGAAAAACAGCTGCTTTCCTGATTCCGCTACTGGTCTGGCTTCAGTCTTTGCCTAAAATTCAAAGGTGCTGCCTGTTGCTACTTACCAGTTAAAAGTTGTACCTGCTTCCATCGAAATAAAAATGTCCTAAAACTTGGAGAAACATTAGAAACATAACGGATATGTTTTCCGGCCGGGCAACAGAAACCAACGGGGGAGGGTTAAACCCTTGCTAAATTCACCACAGTGTTGCAGCAAAACTTTGGGTTAGGGTTCGAGTAGGTTCCGAAATCCCTACACTAATTACGCCATACTACACCAATTCAATTCAAAATTTCCATTTTTTTGCCTAATTCCATTCCATTGACTCCCACAATTCATTCATTCATTTATCCACTCGTTAACCACCAATATATTTCTCGGGCAGCCCAGCAAAAAAATCACATCACCAAAAATCAGCCGTTACAGTTGCAATCCCAGGGCTAAACTGAGAGCGGCTAACGAGAGAGAATGAAAGCAGAAAAATAAACACGGGCTAAAGATAATTAAATTTGTGTGTTAGCAGCCATCAACCCTTCATTACGCTGATAGTTCAGTACCAAAGGAGAGGGACCTAAGATCTTTATCATGCTTTCCAACGGTTTGGGGCAATAACAGTATATTATATATATATATATATATATATACACACACACATATATTTATATTCAGTGTATATATATATATTTCGCATGCTATATATATATATATATATATATAGTCTACCTGACTTGCTTACGTAGAAGGTTCCATAGAACATTCGCATTTTTATGTAGACACAAAACACAAAACTACATACATACGATACATTTCATGCGTATACTGTTATCAATTTTCTTTGCGTGTTTTTACGCTACATAGTTTTGATTGTTTTTAGTACATTTTCGAAATGCAAACATTATGCAGTCTTTTTTTGTTGGGAAGTTTGTCTGGTGGAAAGTGTAGTACTAGTAGTACTGTAATCGGGGTTTACTGTTCTTTCTTACATACTTAGGACTTAACCCTTATCCTCGCTTCCGGCCAACTGTTTTTAGCCTTAAGTCTTAGGGCCTATTCCTTTACCGGATTAAACGGACTGGACTTATGTATTTTAGTCCGAGCAGGTTTTGGAATGACAAATCGGACTAAACGGACTAAAAGAGTTAAAATAAGTTTTAATAAAGAAATAAATAAAATAAGACTTAATTTTAGTCTGACCCCATTCCAAAACTACAACAGGACTAAACGGACTTAACATGCACGCTTAACATTAGCGTGCATAATTAAGTCCGTTTAGTCCGACTAAAAAGCAGCGCGCTAAAAATCAAGTCCGTTAAATCCGGAGGTTTTGGAATGACACTTTTAAGCATAATTTTTAAACCGTTTAGTCCGATTATAATTAACCCTTTAATCCGGTAAAGGAACAGGCCCATAGTCTTGAGTCTTAAGCCGAAGCCATTCACAACCCCTTATATAATATATGTTAGAGAATATATATGTCATGTTTTTGGTATATATATTGTATGTACCGGTTCCCAATATTATCTATAACATGTCTATGATATTCTTTATAGCTGCATGCATTGATTATACACTATATCCTTTTGGATTAATTTAATCCCCTTATTAGACCTAATCCCTGACTTAATCCCATGACCTAATCCCTGTAATCCCTCCCGGGCGTCAAGTTAGAGTCAATGGACAGCGACAAGCGACAGCACGTTTCCTTTCAGCTGGGCGAGCCTGGGGGTCAGGCCGGTCGCCTGGACAAGCAACAGAGACGCCGGGGCAGCATCCATGTGGATATTCCCAAATCCGCCCGGCGTCGTGCCTCCAGCTCAGGCAGTCGACGCTCATCGATGCACAGTCTGGCCAGTGAATGTAAGACTTGTGGTGATTAAGGGATTAGATTAGTTTGATGGAGTGGATTAAATTGATTTTACTGATTTTACTTAATCCGAAATCGGCTCGGCGTCGAGCCTCCAGCTCCGTCAATCGACGCTCATCGATGCACAGTCTGGCCAATGAATGTACGGGGGATCAAGGAGATTAGATTAAATTTTAGTGGATTAATTTAATTTGGTCCAGATCGACTTTGATTGTGTTTGAATATTCACATTGTAGGGCATTAGATTTAACTTTATGATACATAATTCTGCGCTTCGGTGATTATATGCCGTGTGAAACTTGAACCACTTTAAAATAATTAAATTAGCGTACTACTGTAATTAGTTGCTGTTCTTAATCGAGCCAAATTAAATATAATCCGCTTAATCCAATGTGGGATTAGATCCTAAAACAGTGATTAACTTTGTGCTAAACTTTGACGACTATCAGTATATACGTAACATCTATCATTCGGGGCGGTCTGTCTAATCTGGGTTTAGGTTTGCATCTCAAATTCATATTTGCTCGAGCTTTTTGAGTCCAGAAAATGAATCTAAAGTGTCCTCTTTTGCCCAGTTTAGAGCAGTTTGTCTTGCTTTAGAGTGGAGGTAGCCAGGATAAATTTTTGATGGAAAAACGGCGGCTTTTTGATTAGTTCCATAAATACGTTTCCACCCCCGACAAGCATTTATATAAACATTTTTGCAGTATTTGCTCCACCAAGTGCAGGACATTTTTTGTTCCTGTGGCCGAAACAGTTAAAGAATAGACGTTCACTATATTATTTTCTAAAGGCTGACCAAAAAAAGCTGGACCCTGAGACAATAGGAAACACGCGATTTCATTACAAAAAGAACTAATTGCAAGCATCAAGAGCACAGCGAATAGTCACAAAATCACGCCAACTGTTATTTCTCAGAGGTCAACAATTTCTGGTCAGACTTGTGTAAAGATTCTCTCCAATCAAAATTGGTTGTTGATCAGTCTGTGTGACCGGGTCAATCTGGGGTAAAGTTGAGTTTCATTCTGCAAATATTAGCTACGTGGTTTAGAATCCGCTGACTGTAGTCTAACCAAAAATTGCTGAACCCTGAGACAAATTGTTTTTAAAAGCAAAAGTGCTGAATTTGATCTTGCTCACATTGCCAAATTTATTTTTATGCTAATTTAGAAAAATAGAGTTTGCACGGTGCATGCAAAGAGCAAATTCTCGGATGCACCCTGAATCTTTAGGCCCGGCGCACACAGACTTACTTTTTACTTTTTCCTTTTTACTTTATACTTTTTACTTTTGACTTTATACTTTTTACTTTTGAAAAAGTGTTCACACAGACTTACTTATTACTGTCGCATCCAATTGAATAAATTTGGCGCAGTTGTATGTCAAAAAAAGTACGTTCTGTATGAACCGAAATTGTTTCTTTTAGCCTAAAAGTAGAAAGTAAAAAGTACGTCTGTGTGAACCGAGCCTTAAGGCCAGTTTACACTACCAAACCCGCACCAAACTTCCACCAAACCAAACTTCCACCAAACTTGACGTTTGGTGCAAATTTGCACCAAACCTTGTATTCTCATTACCAAATTCACACCAAACCTGCCGTACCAAACTTCCACCAAACTTCCACCAAACAGCCAATCAGATTTCAGCGCGGGTGATCCCGCCAACGGCAGATTTTAATTGAATTTTGTGTCAGTTTTACCATGTCTCGCAAAGCGAGTGCAGCAGCACTAATTGTACTTGAATTATTGGAGAATTCTGATGAGCCTAAGCCTAAACGCCATAAAGCTTTTTGGGCTAAAGATTGGCTACAGCGTCGTCATACAAAGGGCTGTTATGCCAGCCTTTTACAACAACTACGTCTGGAAGACCAATACGAATACAGGAGGTGGATTCGGATGGACGAGACAACATTGTTGGACAACACGACAACAACAGACAACGGAGGCAGTGTTTTACAAAAAAATTTAAAGTAAATAAAAAATGTTGCCAATTGTGAAAAAAAAATTTTTTGAATGACTTTTCGATTTTGTTGAATGGGTAAAAATGAACTTTTTTGCTATTTTAACACAAAAATTTGCTAAATAGCAACACATGCAAACACTGTACTAAATTTGAGCGGTCGAAAACATCAGAGCTAAATGTAGAGTTCAAATCACTATGTCACGTAGTTACAAGCCTAAAGCGGTCTAGGGGCGGCAGCCCCTGGAAATAAGTGTGAGAAACTTTTGATTTTTAGGCCGAGTTTAGTCGATTAGAGACGTAAAAATACATAATGGTAGAGATGGGTAGTCACGTCCATTATATACAACTTCCAGTAATATAAGTATTGTAACCGACTAAACGCTTCGTTAACCTTGCGATTTTTTCTTAAAATTTGAACTTTTTGCCAAAGTTTGGACAATGAAAATTCTCCGGCTCCGGCACTTTTTTTGCCGGAGCCGGAGGCTCAAATCCGGCCGGAGCCGGAGCCGGAGCCGGAGCCTCCGGTCGAGCGCTAGTGGGCACGAAGATGCTTCTTGTAGTAATCCGGATTTTTCACATTCCACAAAAATTCCTTGTCTTTGTAGAAATCAATCAAGGAAATTTCGTCTTCATATGTCCACTGAGTATCACTCATAATTTATATGATGCAGATGAAGTAAAAATAACCACACTGAGTATATATAGCTGTGCGGAACAATAATAATCAAAACGCAGCAGCGTGGGAAAATGTTATAAACAACACAATTCAGCCCTAATAGTGAGTGTCACGTTATTTTTTGCTGCATTCTGATTGGATGTTTGGTCGAACCACCAAACCAAGTTTGGTGGTCCACCAAACCTGCAGAGGCAGTTTGGTGGAGGTTTGGTGGAGTTTGGTGGAGGTTTGGTGTATATTCACACTACCAAATTTCCACCAAACTTTCACCAAACCTGAGTTTGGTGGAGGTTTGGTTTGGTGGAAGTTTGGTGCGGGTTTGGTAGTGTAAACTGGCCTTTACCTTTCGTTTTTAAAGGCCTTGTACGCACGACAGTCTTTTGGTGGCTATATATAGCACCGACACAAAGCAATACTAAGTGTACTCTAAATTGGCTTCAATGGGTCTCTTTGAAGTTTTTTCCAATTTTCTTTTTGGTTGACTTTTGGCTGATAGACTGACTGACTATTATTATATATATCGGCTGCTTTTTTTAAAAGTTATTATAATTATCCACTAGTCAAGTTTCACAAAACCCTAGAGCAGTATTAAGTTAGAAGATCTGTAATAAATTTTCTTACTTTATGTTACACAGGTGCACACATCCATTATGTACACATATTATATGCATACATATATACATACATTCTCGCTCATGTTACTGTTTGAATTTTTTTCTGAAAAGGCTTCCGTTTAGGTCACAAGTTTGTTTTAGGATTTAAGACGGGGTCAGAATTTAGGGAGGGTCTTTCCGCCCAAACTTTGGGGATTCTCCCCCCAGATCGACCAAAAATACCCGAAATTTAGCTACAAATTGCCCAATTTTTGAAAATTTTTTAATAATTTTGACCAAATTTTTGAGCCCCTCCGCCCGACTCCTCGATTGGAGGGGGTGTCCCCTCTTCCCCTCATTCATGTTTGAGCATATTTTAAAGATTATTCGAGTAAGTTTTACTTTTTAACCAAAACATAACCCTCGTGTTTTGACCAACTTGACTCAGCTGTTATGAACACGCCTGTTTTATAAAATTCTGATTTCTCAGGCAGGTTTCACAGGCTTCTGTCAGGTTTCACAATGTTTTGTCATATTTTTATGCAACTTGTCGCTGCTATTTTGACTGACTTGTTTTCTTATTCCCTCAAAATCTGTCAAAAGTTCATGTTGTTTTGCATCATTTTGAAGTACATACAATGTATGTCATCAGTGGCGTACCCAGAAAAAAATTTCGGGGGGGGGAATAACTTTTCGATTTTTTGTAATGGGTTAAAATGCACTTTTTCGCAATTTTAACACTCGTAAAACGCCTTATAAACGCAAAATTACTAAACCACAAGGCTGCAGGGGTCTGGGGGCGGCAGCCCCCCCAAAAAAATAGGAAAAATTTTCGATTTTTTGGCCAAATTCTGTCAATTGGAGGCGTATCAGAAAGTTTTTCCGGCCAGACCATAAAAACCAAAGGACACAAGGTTGCAGGGGTCTAGGGGCGGCAGCCCCCAGAAAAAAATTGGCGATTTTTCCAATTTTTAGACCGAATTTGGTCAACTGCAGACGTATCAGAAATTTTTCCGACAAAATTTAAAACAAAAGATGGGATTTTCATATCAGACGGTGTATTCCACAAGTAAATGTAGCATAATATACTCGTGTAGACATGCACATGCAGCATAATGTAGTTGTGTATACATGCATAGGCTTTGATGAAAGACAATAACGAGGAATAGTCGCAGGGGTCTGGGGGCGGCAGCCCTCAGAAGAAAATTAGGGAAAATTTTTGATTTTCAGGCCAAATTTAGTCCATTGGAGACGTATCAGAAAATTTTTCCGGCCGGACCATAAAAACCAAAGGGGGGACCCTTGTGTAAAAAATCACTGGGGAAAAATTTCGGGCCCCCCCTGGGTACGCCCTTATATGTCATACATATATACTCACTAATTTTTTTAATCTATATATTATTTTTTCTTACTGTATGTCCTTACTGTGCATTCTGTCTTGAAGCGTGATTTTTTTGCTAGAATTTTTTCACTTATTGGAATTTTTTTATTATAACTCTTAGGTTTAGAATGGTTTAGAATGGTTTCCATAGTTGACGTAGTCAGCTTTCTATATTAATAGCACTGTGACGTTCTGTTTCGGAGGGATGGTTGCAAACTCAACTACAATATAAGCCTAAGCTACTGTATAACTCATAATCATGTTGAATGTTGTAGTTACGACTTCTACTAAGTTGACCCCGTTTTTTAGTCAAGTCTTTCAATCATTTATTTGTTACCGATTTCTTAGTAGTGTGATACGCACATACGGTTTTGCAATATTAACTGGACTTTGGACAAGATTTTATTTTTCACTACTGCTAAATTTATTGGATAGTGGCTGAATTTTTCGGAAAAATGTTCTCCGTTTAGGTAAATGCACTCCATTTGAAGTTGTGCGTTTAAATAAACGAAGAACATTTAAACAAAGAGCATTAAACATCCTAAACAGTGTTTGTGTATATGTACGTATGTCATGTCATAGTCATGTATGTATATATGTACAAAATGTAATTAACGTAAAGAAAACGAAAAGAAGAAGCTTGACAATATCTCCCCGCTGTTAGGACTGGATGTGACCCCACCACCTCTGGCGCCAGACTGACTAGCAATACAAGTGGTCTTCCCAATGCGTCTCACGTACGCTTGTGTCTGCGTGTGTGTGTGCGTGCGCCTGTGTGTGTGTGTGTCTTTGTCGAATCCATCAATGACGTCTTTGCGCTGTCAGTGGACTTGGCACAAATAGCAGCAGGCGGGCGTAACGTCAGCTGCGCAGTTTGTGCTGTCTTTTCTCTGCCGTTCGTTCGTCTTGCCTAGGTTATGTAGGTTTTGCCTTAGTTGGTGGCTGTCTGCCCAGTTTAATTGAGCCAGCGCCTGTGTCTGAATTATATACAACTTTGCTGTGCCTTTGCTTTGGCGCCTGGAGGCTGATTAGAGAATGGATTAAGCGGATTAGATTTTTAATTTGTATTTGGTTAACTGTTGGTCAGATGTTGGATTAGTTTGTGAAACTTTACTCTGAGTTGAAGCTTAAGTTTGCGTCTTATATAGAGATCCAGTGGGAAACGTCCGCTTTTTAAGAAAGTTTAGCAAAATTTAGGGTAAGTAGTCTTCAGGTTTTCTTAAGATTCTGTTTCCTTAATAGTGTTGTTTTATGAACGGAATTAAGTTTTTATTTAATCTAATCCGCTTAATCTATTAAGATTGTGAGCAATATGGAACAAGACCAGGAGTTACAGGAATTAGAGGAAGAGCAAGAGACTGGAGAGTCATTTTTGGTTCGTCAGAAAACGTTGACGAAATCTAAATGGGGTAAGCCATTATATGAATTTTAATGAATTATATGAGTGAAATTGAAAACTGATTGATTGAATAGTTGACTGATCGATTGATTGATTGATCGATTGATTGATTGATTTAATGATTGACTGGTTCATCACTTGATTTAATGATTGATTGATCGATTGATTGATTGAATGATTGATTGGTTCATCACTTGATTTAATGATTGATTGATCGATTGATTGATTGAATGATTGATTGGTTCATCACTTGATTTAATGATTGATTGATCGATGATTGATTGGTTCACCGCTTGATTTAATGATTGATTGATCGATTGATTGATCGATTGATTGATTGAATGCTTGATTGGTTCATCACTTGATTTAATGATTGATTGATCGATTGATTGATTGAATGATTGATTGGTTCATCACTTGATTTAATGATTGATTAATTTATCACTTGATTGATTGATTGATTGGATATTGTGGTAGATTGACTGATTCCTTCAGTTTGCTGTTGAAAAAACGCCGATACACATTTCTAGGGGAAGTTTACTGCTGGGAAGCACTTAGCGACGATGCGAGAGGGACAAGGATAAGTACCTACTCAATGGGCTTAAGTTAACTCATTGGGGCTCAAGTTAACGCAATGGGCTTAAGTTAAATTTCTGCAGGGTCACTAGCTCCAATTATTTGGCGTGCGTTCACCGTTTAGAAATTCACTGTTTAGAAATTCGCTGTTTAGAAAGATTTGTAAAAAAGTTCACCGTTTAGAAAATTGGATTTTCGGAACGTTGATTAGAAATTGAAATGATTGATTGAACGTTCATCACTTGATTTAGATGATTGATTAATTTATCAGAACGCTCACCGTTTAGAAAATTAATTTTATAAACGTTCATCGTTTAAAAAACTAATTTGCAAAAAACCCTCTTTTAAAATTTCTACCGTCAAAAAAACTTCAACATTCACTGGTCTGAATGAAAAGTTTTTAGAGCTTTACATCTTGCAAGAACGTAGCAATACGTGCTTTTAATTAGTTGTTTAACTAATTAAACATACGCTTAATATACGTAAGTATATCCGTTAAAAATACCGTTAAAAATACGTTAAAAACAGACCAGACCAGACCAGTGAATGAAAAGTTAGCTAAAAGTTTTCTTCCACAGCGAAAAACTTTTCTAAACGATGAACTTTTTGAAAATTTAGTATTCTAAACGGTGAACGTTTATAAAATTCAATTTTCTAAACGGTGAACGTTCTGAAAATTCAACTTTCTAAACGGTGAACGTTCTGAAAATTTGACTTTCTAAACGGTGAACGTTCCGAAAATCCAATTTTCTAAACGGTGAACTTTTTAACAAATCTTTCTAAACAGTGAATTTCTAAACGGTGAACGCAAACCAATTATTTGGAGCTCTTAAGGCCTATTAAACTTTTCCGGATTAAACGGATTGGACTTATTTTAGTCCGAGGTTTAGGAATGAAATATTGGACTAAACGGACAAAACGAGTTAAAATAAGTTAGCGGCTTACCTTTAGTCTGACCCCATTCCAAAACTACCACTGGACTAAACGGATTTAACATGCACGGCGCACGCTTAACATTAACGTTCATAGTTAGTCCTTTTAGTCCGATTAAAAAGCAGCGCGCTAAATAAAAGTCAAGTCCGTTTAATCCGGAGGTTTTGGAATGACGTTTTTACGCTTAATTTTTAAACCGTTTAGTCCGATTAAAATTAACCCTTTAATCCGGTAAAGGAATGGGCCCTTACTTATGTACTTACCTCTCCCTTCGCCCGCACTATATACGCACATACATTGCGTAAGGTAATTACTATTTGATGAAGTTAAAATGCCAGAGTGGGTGGTATATGTTTAGAATATATTTTTTGCTGGCTAAAATAACCAGTTTCAGACCAGCCCTACGTGTCTTCGAGAGTTGGGGTCCGTGCCACTGGAATTCATAATAAGACCTCAAGTTCGGGTCTCTTTCCAGTCTACTCACTCAAAGCCCACCTACCCTGTCAGCTAACACTAACCTTACTCCGGCTGTGCCGCTTTGTTGAGACTTGAAACTGTAATCGGTTGAAAAAATAGGGTTTTGTAGCCTTTTTTGAACCTTTGTATATACCTTATGAGGTATATAATTGGAGTGGAATATGATGATATGTAGATTATTATAAAGGTCGCACCGCTCAGTTTTTGGTCAGAGCATCTGTTTGTTAGACTTTTACAACTTCACAATCTTCTTCGATGGGAAAAAGTGACTGCATTGTACCCCATTTAGGTAAGGGGCAAGCACCCCTCGCAAACGAAAACAAAATGTCAAAATTTTTCTATTCGATTTATATAACCTTTTAATCTTTATAGCACCCTTCGCCTTCGTGCACCTCTTTTTATCCAGCAACACCTCTTTTTAGTATAGTCTAGCATTTACACACTAGATTTCGTTGGCTAGTGTTAGCTGACCAGTGACCAGTAGCCGCTGTGATATTTTACCACTGGCGGTCTTTCCCAATGTATTGGACGGCAATGTCACGCAAGCCTCGTGCAACCTTGAAGGATACGCCCTTGTTTTGGGGTAAGCTGATTAGGTTTATATATGGGATGCTTTCTGTAAAGAGGGTATTTCCCTGATCTGATGCTTACTTGTCCTTAAGAACATTAGGACAGGGACAAGGACAATTTCGGGTCAGCTGGGGTAAAACATTGACAGAATCGCGTATTCTAATTTTTGCATATGACTAGAACTGTTTTCTGGCTGAAGTTTCAGTCATTTTGACCGGTAGTTTTCTTGAAATTGTTCACAGACAAAATGATAAGGACAATTATGATGCTTAAGGACAAAACGATAAGGACAAGTATGAACCGGGCTTATCAAGTTGTAAATATAGGACCAAGTGTAAAGGAATGGTACATAATTTGTGCTATCTCTGAGGAGTTAGAACCCATTCGTACAAGTCGTATGGTAGATTAGAATAAGTTTTGTTCAGCCATTTCCGGGCATGAAGCCATATTTACATAATTTGCCATACCTACAAGTTCAATAGTCCCATTTAGTTTAGGGTTCATAAACAAAATGCATATTATTGAAAAATATCCTGGGTGGGATTCACAAAATTGTTTAATTTAGTCTCGGTCTAAGTCGAACAAGTAATTGTATATAATACACATATGTAGAATGTTTCATCAAGATGTTCTGTTTCGTTCAAAAAGAACGTTTTAGACCTAGTCTAAAGTTAACCAGCTTTCATGAATCCCAGCTTATGAGGCTTGCATTTTTACACACAAACGGAAGGACCAAACATTTGTTGTCGCAGGAGACTTATGTGTAGTGCTAAGTAACTGCAGTTCAGTTTAGTGAGCATAAAGGACAGCTCGCAAAGAAGCCTTTAGCTCGGGTCGGGTCGGGATTGTTTATTGCCTCTGATTGTGCGGTCAGTTAGTGGTGTAGGGTCGAAAATTTTAAATGTGCATCTTAGTTTTTATCGTTAAATGTTACCTGGTCCCGCGTCGTTAGCTTTGCCTTGTAGAATCAAGCAACTTTTCAGAGCTTAATTAGCTTAGCTTAATCAGTCCCTACCTGATTTTTTGTTTGGCCAAGGATTTCTTGTTTGTTAAAAATGTGTTTATAAAATTCTAAAAACTACATACGTACATATTACATATGTTAGTAATTAACATAAATGTGGGTGTTCAGAGAGTTTTCATAGCTGATAAGTTGTAGATAAAACCTCATTCCTTCACTCTAGTAGGGGATTTTATACTATGTACTGCCAAGAAAAAGTAATTTATTGCTTTGTGTGTGATGTGTTGGCATACCATTGCAAGATACAATGTTGACGTAGTTACATTTTTTCAACACACAGATAATTGAAATGCATGACACAGTCCGATTTTAGTTGTTATTAATCAAAAAATAACTCTAACAAAGCTCTGTTTATGCTGAATATACATACATACATATATACAATTGCAGTTTTTTTACCAGCCAAACTTGCACGGGAGGTTTAACGAAGCATAATAGCCAGTTAGATTCACCTCCTATGCTTTCTTAGCTTTTCTAAGACTTTGAAGTCAGTTTCTTTAGACTACTCAGCACAGGCTCAGTCCCACCTGGCCTGGTTGTCAAGGAATGCCTGCTTCCCAGCTGAGGCTCTGCTAAACTGTGACACGACTCAGCCAACCAGAACCAACATGCTTCACTGATTTGCCTACTTACCACCTTTTTTGCCTAGGCAAAGTACCCTGCGACATAGGTTGATAGGGGGGCTCAAGGTGTCAAGTACCACGTTAGGGGTATAATGAGCATTGTTTTTTAGTCAGCTCAGGTATGTTTTCCTTGTCTTAGCGCCGGAATTCTTCACAAGGGGGCTAAAGAGTAAGTAGTGGGGGGGAGGGGGATGGGTTAAAACTGTCCCCTCTCTACTGGATGGCAATGGCAAGTTGACTTTGGGTACACCGACACTCAGTTCTGAACATACATGCGTAGTTCACACTATATTATCTATTTAATGCATGTATATATGTACCACTGACAACCGGGCGGTCTAAGCCTCCTCCCCTTGCTTCCTCCCAACACTGGCTTAAATTGCTTTTCATTCCTCAGTCTGACGTAGTTTGACTTGACTGCTAGGCTTCTGTTCTGACATAGGAAATATATACATAAGTGGCTGCTTAAAATCACACTTTTGGGGGTCTGCTTTGTGCGACTTTTAGAGTAGTAGTATATAATTGTTTTTAAGTTGACCTATGACTATATATGGTTTGTTATTATTATTAGTACTATTACATATGTACGTTACATGCATAAGCTACGTTTGGGATGTAGGGGGCACGCTCCCCCAAATTAGGAGGGAGGGAGGAAAAATCGTAGCAAAAGCTGGGTAAAATTGGCACTTTTTTGAAAAATTCGGGTATTTTTGGTCGATCATGGGGGAAGGGGGGTTCCCAACATATATATAGCCGAAGAGGCCCCCCTAATTTTGAGCCTGTATAATGGATTCTCGAGACTGGCACGATCAACCGGCACCAGTTTTTGCCCCCCCGGAAGGTCCGTAGTAAAACTTCAACAGGCCGTGTCTCCGCCACAGCTAAGCTAAGGAACTTAGGGGAGTCGTCGACCCCCCCCCCGGTCCACCCCCACGCCCATGTATGGTCTCCTCCATCAACTGCGGTGTGGTTGTGCAATATGATCGGGCAATGAAACTTTCGTTCAGATCCCAGAAATCTTTCCAGTTTTGGCTCCGTTGGATCTTTGGGTGCGTGCGTTGCTTGCTGAACTGGAACATAATATTGTTAGTCTAATTTGTTTATACGTTTGCTGTATATAATTCTTTTGTGAACTTTTTCTTTTTCTCCTAAGTGTATTGTTCTCCCTCGCTATGTTCTTTTCTCTCCACTATGTAGCTGCGTAGAGTCATGTCAAGTTTACGTACTCAACATTATATAGTTTTCAAATCTTTTATTCGTACTATTTTTTCCTTTTCTTTCCACATCCCTCATATGTATGAGGAGGGGGGTGGGAAGGGCACCCCCTCGCCTCCTCAGTATTGAAGGCTCGGAAAAGGACCTAATAGCACTTCTACACAAAGGATGGCCGGAGAGTTGCCACAAATTTTGACATTGTTATATACATTATATGCTTATAATACTCTATATATCACACATTTAACGGGGTCAAAATTTTGGGGGCCTCTTCGGCCAAAGTTTGCGGACCTCCCCCCCCCTCCTGATGGACCAAAAATACCCTAAATTTTGCAAAATTTTGTAAAATTTTCCCAAAAAAGTGTCATTTTTACTAAATGTTGCCCACATTTTTGAGACCCTCCCCCCCCCGTTCCCTCGATTTTTTGGGGGGTTTCCCGTGCCCTCATACTTATACACATGTACATATGTTATATGGAATCCCCGACTACTTATGTAAATGTATAGAATCAAGAGTACATAATAGGGGAAATTCTTATTTTGTACATACTCTTGATAGAATTATATAGTCAATTCCCGTTTACCTTCTCCCACAATCACCCCCCTGTATCAATACCCTGTCCCCTCGCACCCGGTCTAGTTTTCAGTATCGTCTTTCTTGATTTTTGTTCTGAGGCAATTTTGCCGGATAATTTTAGCCTTGTTAAGAGGAAACCTAATTACTTGTCAGTGTTCTTGGATTTTCTGGTAGGTCTTTCTGACATTGCCAACTTTGCAAGGCAGAAAGCATGATTTTTTTGTTGGCATAGTTTCAGTTTAGTTTGAGCTAAACTTTTAGGTTCCTGAACTTTTGTTTGTTTTTGGGTCTGAAATTCTATGAAAGTTCAGCGTTTCTATGTAGCACTGAGTTGGGATGGAGAGAAGCAAGGGCATATCCAGAGGGGGAATGGGAGAGTTTGCCCTCCCCCGAATTTTTTTACTGGGTACCCCACTGGAGTAAGGAAGGGTGGGAAAAATAAGAGAGAGCTATAACTGTGGTTTTGTTACGGTCTTATCCAAAGCTGGAATTAGCGGATTATATTTACATGTATTTGCTTAATCACAAATCACTTTCTCGAAGTAACATGCCAAAAATGGTATTCACATGACAAGGGGACCACGCTTAAGTAGATATCTTTATCTAGTGCAGTGTAACTGAAAATAACTTTTGAAATACATATATACGCTAAATCCTAAATCCAATTTGCATAATGCCCAAATATAGGATTCAAACTCCAACTCTCAAGATGAATTTTTTTTGTGAAACCGAGTTTGTGTCTAAAAATCAGAAACGCTGAACTTTCATAGAATTTAGGACCCAAAAACAAACAAAAGTTCAGGAACCTAAAAGTTAGCTCAAACTAAACGAAACTATGCCAACAAAAAAATCATGCTTCTGCCGCAAAGTGGCAAGTAGAAAGACCACCAGAAAATCCAAGAACACGACAAGAATAGGTTCCTTAACAAGGCTAACCCGCCGGCAAAATTGCCTCAGAACAAAAATCAAGAAAGACGAACGAAAACAGACCGGGGCGAGGGGACAGGGTATGATACAGGGGGGGATGGGGAGAAGGAAACGGGAATGACATAAATATTATCAAGAGTAACAAAAAAGAATTCCAAGACTCTGATTCTATACGACATAAGTAGCGGGGATTCCAATAACAAACAGGATAAGTATGAGGGCACGGGAAGACCCCCAAAAAATCGAGGGAACGGGGGGGGAGGAGAAAGTCGGGCAACATAGAAAAAGACACTTTTTGGAAAATACAAAATTGCAAAATAGGGATTTTTGGTCCATCAGGAGGGGGGGAGGTCCGCAAACTGCCGAAGAGCCCCAAAATGACCCCTAAAGGGATATATAGAGATATAAGCAATAAATATAACAAGTCAAAAGGCAACTCTCCGGCCATCCTGGAGAAGTGCTATTAGGTCCTTTTCCAGCCTTCAATACAGGAGGCGAGGGGGTGCCCTTCCCCACCCCCTCCGGCATCAGATATAGAAGAAAAGAGAAAAATCCACGAAAAAAGAGAAAACAAAATTTGCGTCAAACACGACCTACGCAGCACAAGTGAGGAGAACAAGCACGAGGAAACAATACACAGGAGAAAAAGAAAAAGTTCACAAAAGAAATATACAGCAAACGATAAACAAAAGACAACAATATATGTTCCAGTTCAGCAAGCAACGCACGCACCCAAAGATCCAACGGAGCCAAAACGGAAAGATTTCGGATCAACGAAAGTTCATTGCCCGATCATATTCACAACCACACCGGCCATCAAGAGACCGAGACAGGCGGGGGTGACCGGGGGGGGGGGGTCACACTCCCCAAGTTCCTAGCTAGCGCAACACGCCAATTTCTACACCTTCCGGCAAAAGGGCCATCGCCAGTCTCAACAATACAGGCTCAAAAAGGGGGGCCTCTTCCATATATATTTGGAACCCCCTTCCCCCAATCACCAAAAAACCCAATTTTTCAAAAAAGGCCAATACCCAGCTTTCTACGATTTTTCCTCCCTCCCTCCTAATTTAGGGGGAGCGGCCACATCCCAAACATCACTATACAAGCACAAAAACAAAAAAATAACAAACCAATAGCAATCAACAAAAACAAAAACACCAAAATCGCACAAAGCGAACCCCCAAAAATTGCGCACAGAATATTCCTACAAAACAATACCGCAAATCAAACACCCAACTCAGGAGAAAAAACAATAAGCCAGTGGGAGGAAGGGGAGGAGCTAAACTCACTTCAGTGACATATAACGCAATTTACTATTTATTTACAATTTTAAAAAATTCAGTTAGATCCAAATTAATCTTTGGTCATTACTTCTTCCAAGACTAACTTAAATGTGTTCCAAACTTTTAAGTAATATTTCTCAAATAACTAAAGTTTTACAAAATACTAAGAACGACTTAACATTGCCAAGATAAAAACAAATACTTACCACTCATTTGCAAAATGAGAGACAAAAAGAATCAGGATTAAATATAAAAGCAGCAAATGGACAAAGTAAGAAATTCTACAACTACAGTACCGCCCAAAAATGCGTACAACAGTCTCCGATGTCAAAACGGTGTAGCAGTCACTTGATTCCGGAGTTAAATTATGCGCATAACTGTCAAATTATGTGCATAACTATATTAACTTGACTCCGGAATAAAGTTACTCAAAGCTCCTTTTTGACTTTGGAGTCTGTTACAAGGTTTGGTCAGCAGTAACACTGTACTAGAAATGTACTATAAAGATGTAATAGAGACATTATTTACAACTATTAGACCATAGAAACTAAATCCAAAGGGCGCTATGAAGTCAACAAAAGATTATTTGTCAAAACCTATTGCCAAGCTAACATTTTAGTATATGAAAGAGGGTATACGCTAAATAGATAAGACAAAAATAAGTTGGAAACTTATTTTTAATTGTCAAAGGAACAAAAAGTAATTATAGTTACCAACGAATTTGTCACAAATGAAAACAATGTTGCGTAGTTTTTTATGAGACTGTTTAGAAGCCCCCCCCCCCCTATTAAAAGTTTCAACAATAGCTCAAATCCCGCTGTCACCAGTAGCGGCAAAGCTAACAATTACAATAACAACAATAAGAATACAAATATACCTAATGCCATTCAGGTTACCTAATACTAAAATATTTTGTTGCACATTTATCTCTTTATTCTTCTTATTATTATTATTGTCAAGTTTAGTTCTGACACAGGGAGTCACTAAAAAATTTTTAGATGTTTAACTGCACGTCAATTTTAAAAATATAGAATTTTTAAAAAAATAAAATAAAATATATCAACTCACAATATTATTATACTAAGCACGCCTTTTAAATTAATATTTGAATTGTTATTGATAGAAATCCCCCCCCCCCCCCTTAACATAACATCATAGGAGTCGGCCTTTGAAACAGTCGGCATCTTTTTTCAGACAGTCAAAGCTAAAGTTACGCCTTTCAAGTTATAAGTTTTTGAATATCAATTCAGAAATGGAGGGGTACGTGAATTTAAAACACGAAATGTGCTTTAATAAAAATGCGTATTCTGTACTAAAAGTCCTATTCAGTTTTATGCAATATACATAAATATGCACCAATTAAAATAAACATAATAAAAATGCAACAAAGTGTTTTTTTAATATTTTAGGCAACTTTTAAACTTATGGCCCCGACAAACAAAATTTTTGCCACGCAAATCATGCAAGCTGGTTGCTGCCCAGCTTAATCTAAAAAGCAGTATAAAGACCTGTCGCCGCTGTGGCGGCGACAGGAAAAACATAAGTTAGAATAAACATTTCAAAACTAGTGTCTACCGAATTTCGCAAGCCTACCAGCTGTGAAACTAGTTTGCTTCATATTTCGTAACCCAGCAATCCATAAACCTGTTACGTTTCTGATAAGACTAAAGTATTCCACTGGCACGCTGGGAAGCAGTGTGAAAATTTGACTTTTTTCATCGCAAAAGTAGTAATTGTTTTAGGGCCACATTATGTATGACACTCGAATGCAACTCCGGCAGTCTGCTTTTTATGCATCGGATGCAGCGGATAATGTAATTTGTTGCTAGTATTCAACTATGGCAGGCGCACGGTTGCTGTGTTGATACTCTGTCTAGGGTGGTACATATTATGCTTGAGCGATGGCGCAAAATTTTCACAAATTTTCAAATTTGAGCGCTTATAACTAAAAAACGGTGAGTCCTAGACTCTTGATCGACACATTACATTTGGTCAACTATTATTCTCTCTCGTATGGTGGTTTCGCAAGCTCTCTAGGACACACGTAGCTCGAGCAATGGCCAAAAGTCTGGTGTCAAAGTCTGGTTGTCTAGAGAGAGAACCTCTGGGCGTCAAAGGGTTACTTTAAAGTATAGTAGAGTAGCGTAATGTGAACCACCTACTTTTTTGGCTTTGCAACGGTCAGACTTAAGCCCAAATATCTCAAGTTAAACTAAGGTATTTAGCGCGTGATTTTGTCAGCACTTAAACTAACTATCTAGTGTGCTCTGTAGTAAAAATCGTGTTCCAGTGTTTATTATTTCCGAAGTTATAGCCCAAAACATAATTAAAATCTGCCTTTGGTTCACATTTGGGAGCGGGTCCTAAAGTGAACTGTTGGGGTCCCTTGGTTGAACCAGTGCCAATTTTGGCGTCCTATTCAACTCAGAAGGTATGAAAATGATATAAATAGAGAGTTCAAAAGTAACCAAAGTCAGTGATATAAAATACTTCTTACGAGGTGCGATAAAAACTTTTTGAGGTCAGGTACAAAATGGGCACTTTTACAGAGGAAGTTTTTATTAAAAATCAATAATTTTACAATATGTTATAGAGAAATTCGCCCATCTAAGTTAAAAAATTACTGAACTGTAATCACTAAGAAGTTTTCACTTACGAATTTTAACGTTATTCCTCCATTTTGGCCAGAAAACATTGAATTGGTTCCCTTTTGGGGTCATTTAAAAAAATCAAATATTTGAGTCTACCAAAAATTACAGTAACTTCTAAGCAAAATAAACACAACCAGTAAACTCAGCAGCTTTTTTTACCCATATATGCTAAAAATTATTATATGTTACAGCTGAATTTTTTTCAAAAATGAACTTTTTTCAAATTTGGACAAGCAGCATTTTTGGTCGGACAAAACGGTTTTTTTGAGTACGTGTTTTCGATTAACTATTTCTCGTAGCCAACCGAATAATATTTCAAGAATGAAAACCCGTTTGGGCATTTAAGTTTCCTGTATCTTTTGATGTAAAAAACATGGTCGATTAATTATCCACGGCGAAGTTACACTGGCCAGAGGCGATCACAAACCTGTTGTGCTGCTATACTGTGTTTCTTGAATTAGGCGTTCGCCAAAATGCAATGTACAGCTGCTTTATCTAAAACTGCAAAATTACAGTCAAAATCTTCCGACAGTTGTAGGTAGTTGTTACTTATTAAGTAAAATTTTATTACTGGCATGTTACACCTGATTGTTATTGCTGAGTATTTATGCACAAACGTATGCCGTACGTACCCGTATGCGATATTTAACTGCGACGATGGTTCTTTTATGCCATATGGCCAGGTATTTGTATATCTTACGGCTACGTAATTGTATGTGGTAAATCATGAGTCACAAGGTGCAATGTTTCATTGATTTCATGCACAGATATTTTTACACGGCGGCCTCAGCATCGACCAAAAGTGGCTAGTGCCTCAGTCTTCTTTAAAATAATGTTTCCAATTAGAATTTTGGAGGTTGGAGATTGTTTCAAGCTGCAATAAAAATTGAGCTCGCAACAGGTTTTTTTGTCAAGTATGGCCAACTATTTTAAAATTCTTACCGTTTTTCTTTTGCAGAAATCTGTTGCTTGATAATTTTTATGGTCTCAGACTCTCAATAGTATGAATTCCGCGTTTTAGAATATTTGAATAACATCAAAATGACAGTACTTAATTGAAAAATTCAAACAATAAGTATGGGTTATGGCACTGGTTGGAGTGCTATAAGTGATTTATACGCATGTTTCTGTGAAACTCCGAGTGCAGGAGCACGAGTGCGCGAAGCGCACGACTGCACCTGCACGAGGGTTTCACACATGCGTATCAATTACTTTTAGCACAACCACCAGTGCTATAAGTGACTTGTAAATCGATTCGAGTACAGCGTGCAGTATAAGTAGACTGCACGCTGCAGAGTGCAGTATAAGTCTGGTTATTGCACTTTACTGTAACACTGAATCGAGTTACAATATAACTTGTAGTCGCAAAACGTACTTGTTAGGAAACCACGACTTCGTCAATAAAGACATTCAGATAATAATACTTACTATTTTTAGGATTATCAGTAGTTCCCCATGAGTTTTTCAGTATCTTTTTTTTGGTTTTTAGACTGTTTTTTAGTTTTCTTAGCTTAGCTTTAGCTGTTGTTAGTACTTACTTTCTTTGCTTGTTAAAATTATTATTTGTTAATTTGGTCTTGTAATAAAACTTAAAATGTAACTAGTTTCGAGGGTCACTGGTGTTTGTTTTAAGCACTACTGGTAAATAGGGTGCCATTGGAATATCATGCGGGTGTCGTGGTAAATTCCTGTGTAAGACCCGCACCAAAATAAATGGTTAAATTAGAACTGCTTATAGAGATTTGCACTGCTTTTCAAACATTAGCTTGCGCTTACTTCGGCTCGAGCGCACGATTATTTTCGTTCTTCTATTCTGTGGCCTTCGAGTTTAAATTCCAATAGCCCTGAGTTTGCGGGTTAAGCTGTGTCCGAGATTTAAATTTTTTCAAACGTTTATAGCTGAACAGCTCCAACGGCTTTCAACCATCAAAAATTTGTGATTTGTAAACACAGGTTGAAGTCCAAAGTCACTCAGCTCCATTATTTTTTTTCAAAATCAGGGCATCCTCTTTCTTTCAACATCTCAATGTCTTTGAGTTGAATTTGCATAAATTATTCTTTTTGAAAAGTATGAACTTATGTTCCGTGTATCATATTATAAATTTCAGCAAGGCTCAACAGGTGTACAAACACAAAGGCCTCTTTATGTACTTCCAAGATTGTTCTTTATACTTAATACAGAAATGTTTTGCAAAACGTTTAGCTTGTGCTCAAATTTAAACGAGCAGAAAAAATAGTGTATTTATTGTGGCGCAAAATGAACAGAGCAAATAGCGCGTTTATTATGGGGCAAAATGTTAATTTTTACAGTGAACAGTTGAGGCGGCACTCAGTTTCAGTGGAGTACATTGTTTCGTCAAATCTTCCAATGCAGCCAGTGTTATGATGTCCAACGCAGCTGCCACGTTCACAATAATAACAGTCTGGTGCTAGAAACAGAACAGAAAGACAGTTCAGAACTATAAAAACAGAGAGTAAACAATTCCAGATAAAACAATATTGGAGTTTGTCTGGCGCTTGTAATATACTGCTATGATTCCATCTAATTTCTTAAACAGTGGTTTGTCAAAAAATCCAGTTCAAAAGCTTTTCAAACTTTCTCTTGGCTGACTCCATTTTTGCTTCTGCGTTATCATAAACAAATTAAAATAGACTTACTTGGAGGACAATTTTGCTCACAGGATTGCTGATCGTCGTAGCTTGGCTGATGCCTTAAGTACGGCACACCGGGTTCAAGGGCACGGCAGTGGTATTGGTGACATTGCCACGTTTGCATAGGTTCTGTTGCGGGACCTGAAAAATATTTTTTCCGTTAATTTGCAAAAACTTGTCTCTAAGTGATTTATATAACCGTAACACAATTGTTAAAGACATTTAGCAATAAACAGTAGATGGAACTGTTAGGCTTTCAACGGTAAGTAAAGAGCAGTAGTAATGATAAAAACATTCGAGCATAATCATTTTTTAGAGCTACGATGCTGCCCAGAATATTTTAGTTGACATCAATTACACAAACTGTTAAGGTCTATTTACACGAGGGAACATGAGCGGGCGCATAAACGGGCGCATAAAAGGACGCACGAGCTGGCGCACGAGCGGGCGCACGCGCGGGCGCATTAGCGGGGGCACGCGCGGGCGCACGCGCGGGCGCACGCGCGGGCGCATGAACGGCGCATGAGCGCACGCGCGAGCGCACTTGGCTGCTGCATTGTGTGAAACAATGCAGCAGGCAGTATGAAAATAGAAGGGGCCGCTAATGTGCTCTTGAGTTCGCTCATGCGCCCGTTCATGCGCCTGCTCATGCGCCCGCTCATGTGCCATGGCGTACGCATGGAGCAAAATGCGCCTTTGTGTGAATAGGCCTTAACGCCTAATGAAAAAAACAGAGCAAATTGTTGCTTTATCTTAGTCTATGTATGTAGTTACTATGGAAAGTAAAAGAAAAAAAAGGCATGAACTTCAAAAGCAATATTCCATTTTTACGATAGTTTTGGTAAGCAAGGCAAAATTAGTGCTTCTCGTAAGATTGCAAAAAAATAGCATTTTAGAAGTATGTGAATTTCACCTTCAGGTTCCCCAGAATTACATCACTTGCAAATTTGTTGATTTCTGGGTAGTCTGTGTGTTAGCTCTCCTATCCCAGCGTCCTCTTTCAATTTCTAAATCATGTGACCGAAATCGCAGCTTTATGAAGGCATGTAAATGTCGTTTGTTTTTTATGACACAAAAGTGAGGTTCCATGAGAAAGTTTAAATTAAATTTAGTATATAAATCCAAACTAAGTAAATTATTCATTTCGAGAGTAGTGAACTGTAAAAAAGTAGTCATTATAATAGTCACTATGTAGTTTGTATAAAATGTGAAAGAAAGAAGCATTCACTTCAAAAGCAATATTCCATTTTTAAGATAGTTTTGGACTACTATTAGATTTCAGTATTTCAGATTACAATATTTCAGTTACCAATTTGAAACCAAGTTCGATTTTTATGGCGATATATTTTTATGGTCAAGAGTAACAGGCAAAATCAAATTTTTTAGACATTATAACAGTGGTGCATGTTGTTACTCAAGGACGTACAATTAAGACGGCATTCGCTTTCATTGCTATACATTGATTCATCAAATCTGCCAATGCAGCCCGTATTATGATTTCCAACGCAGTTGCCTTGTTCACAAAAATAGCAGTCTGGTTCTAAAATTAAACAGCAACGTTTGCCTAGTGACTTTGCTGGCTCTTCAAAACAAGTTCCGTCATAATAAAAAGGTTGTTGGTAAATTTGGTCAGCATAACCTAGTTTATCGTTTTTTTGTAAACCTAAACATGTGACTTAAGCTTAATATAAAACTCTTCATCGCTGAAAAGGTGTATTAAACAGTTTTATGGCACAAAAACTAAAAACTAACGTGGCGGACAATTTTGTTGACAAGATTGCTCATCGTCGTAACTTGGCTGATGTCTCAAAAATGGGACACCCGGTTGAAGGGCACGGCAGTGGTCCTCGTGGCATTGCCATTTTTGCAATGGTTCTGCTGCCGGATCAGCAAATCCTGCATGACCTACAAATCCAAATGTTAGAATAAAATTAAAAGTGCGTCTAAATTCAAGAGTTGGAGGGTTGTCCACCTTTATCTTGCGTATTAAATGAGCAGATAAACTGGCATCCTTTCACTCAGACCATTTTTTGTACTGTATAGTCAGCACTTGAACTACCGTTAATTAAAAAAAACCAAGACGTTAACGGCAACGAGCACACTGAAAGAAAGGTATTGCAAATAATTACATAATTTGGTCTGGCTAGTTAATTAAAAATAAGCTTGTTACTGGCGGAATTATTGTAGCAAAATAAGCTTGTTCATATACTTTACTGTTTCCAAGAAAAAATAACACAGCAAACTGTTGCTTTATTCCAGCTCTATGTTTGTTTGTTCGTTCATTTGAATAGGAAAGTACAAAAATATGACTGCCAGCAGAAAATTCAATAAGGACATACTATGCTAATATTATACAGTAATAATAAGATATGAGGCATGCACAGTTCACAGACTGTAAGGTAAAATATTAGTTTTAGGGTTAAAACCTTCAAAACCTGCTGTAAGCTTCTGACCTTCGTAAAAACGCGAGGTAATTGAATTTCGCTACATACCACGTGGTCATTACTGTTAGAAATTAGAAAAGTCATTTTCACAGGTGGCAGAAAAATTATTTGGTAAGCAAGGCAAAATTAGTGCTTCTCGTAAGATTGCAAAAAAATAGCATTTTAGAAGTATGTGAATTTCACCTTCAGGTTCCCCAGAATTACATCACTTGCAAATTTGTTGATTTCTGGGTAGTCTGTGTGTTAGCTCTCCTATCCCAGCGTCCTCTTTCAATTTCTAAATCATGTGACCGAAATCGCAGCTTTATGAAGGCATGTAAATGTCGTTTGTTTTTTATGACACAAAAGTGAGGTTCCATGAGAAAGTTTAAATTAAATTTAGTATATAAATCCAAACTAAGTAAATTATTCATTTCGAGAGTAGTGAACTGTAAAAAAGTAGTCATTATAATAGTCACTATGTAGTTTGTATAAAATGTGAAAGAAAGAAGCATTCACTTCAAAAGCAATATTCCATTTTTAAGATAGTTTTGGACTACTATTAGATTTAGATTACAATATTTCAGTTACCAATTTGAAACCAAGTTCGATTTTTATGGCGATATATTTTTATGGTCAAGAGTAACAGGCAAAATCAAATTTTTTAGACATTATAACAGTGGTGCATGTTGTTACTCAAGGACGTACAATTAAGACGGCATTCGCTTTCATTGCTATACATTGCTTCATCAAATCTGCCAATGCAGCCCGTATTATGATTTCCAACGCAGTTGCCTTGTTCACAAAAATAGCAGTCTGGTTCTAAAATTAAACAGCAACGTTTGCCTAGTGACTTTGCTGGCTCTTCAAAACAAGTTCCGTCATAATAAAAAGGTTGTTGGTAAATTTGGTCAGCATAACCTAGTTTATCGGTTTTTTGTAAACCTAAACATGTGACTTAAGCTTAATATAAAACTCTTCATCGCTGCAAAGGTGTATTAAACAGTTTTATGGTACAAAAACTAAAAACTAACGTGGCGGACAATTTTGTTGACAAGATTGCTCATCGTCGTAATTTGGCTGATGTCTCAAAAATGGGACACCCGGTTGAAGGGCACGGCAGTGGTCCTCGTGGCATTGCCATTTTTGCAATGGTTCTGCTGCCGGATCAGCAAATTCTGCATGACCTGCAAATCCGAATGTTAGGATAAAATTGAAAGTGCGTCTAAATTCAAGAGTTGGAGGGTTGTCCACCTTTATCTTGCGTATTAAATGAACAGATAAACTGGCATCCTTTCACTCAGACATTTTTTTAACTGTATAGTCAGCACTTGAACTACCGTTAATTAAAAAAAACCTAGACGTGAACGGCAACGAGCACACTGAAAGAAAGGTATTGCAAATAATTACATAATCTGGTCTGGCTAGTTAATTAAAAATAAGCTTGTTACTGGCGGAATTATTGTGGCAAAATAAGCTTGTTCATATACTTTACTGTTTCCAAGAAAAAATAACACAGCAAACTGTTGCTTTATTCCAGCTCTATGTTTGTTTGTTCGTTCATTTGAATAGAAAAGTACAACAATATTTCTGCCAGCAGAAAATTCAATAAAGACATACTATGCTAATATTATACAGTAATAATAAGATATGAGGCATGCACAGTTCACAGACTGTAAGGTAAAATATTAGTTTTAGGGTTAAAACCTTCAAAACCTGCTGTAAGCTTCTGACCTTCGTAAAAACGCGAGGTAATTGAATTTCGCTACATACCACGTGGTCATTACTGTTAAAAATTAGAAAAGTCATTTTCACACTTGGCAGAAAAATTATTTGGTAAGCAAGGCAAAATTAGTGCGTCTCGTAAGATTGCAAAAAAATAGCATTTTAGAAGTATGTGAATTTCACCTTCAGGTTCCCCAGAATTACATCACTTGCAAATTTGTTGATTTCTGGGTAGTCTGTGTGTTAGCTCTCCTATCCCAGCGTCCTCTTTCAATTTCTAAATCATGTGACCGAAATCGCAGCTTTATGAAGGCATGTAAATGTCGTTTGTTTTTTATGACACAAAAGTGAGGTTCCATGAGAAAGTTTAAATTAAATTTAGTATATAAATCCAAACTAAGTAAATTATTCATTTCGAGAGTAGTGAACTGTAAAAAAGTAGTCATTATAATAGTCACTATGTAGTTTGTATAAAATGTGAAAGAAAGGAGCATTCACTTTAAAAGCAATATTCCATTTTTAAGATAGTTTTGGACTACTATTAGATTTAGATTACAATTTCAGTTACCAATTTGAAACCAAGTTTGATATTTATGGCGATATATTTTTATGGTCAAGAGTAACAGGCAAAATCAAATTTTTTAGACATTATAACAGTGGTGCATGTTGTTACTCAAGGACGTACAATTAAGACGGCATTCGCTTTCATTGCTATACATTGCTTCATCAAATCTGCCAATGCAGCCCGTATTATGATTTCCAACGCAGTTGCCTTGTTCACAAAAATAGCAGTCTGGTTCTAAAATTAAACAGCAACGTTTGCCTAGTGACTTTGCTGGCTCTTCAAAACAAGTTCCGTCATAATAAAAAGGTTGTTGGTAAATTTGGTCAGCATAACCTAGTTTATCGTTTTTTTGTAAACCTAAACATGTGACTTAAGCTTAATATAAAACTCTTCATCGCTGAAAAGGTGTATTAAACAGTTTTATGGTACAAAAACTAAAAACTAACGTGGCGGACAATTTTGTTGACAAGATTGCTCATCGTCGTAACTTGGCTGATGTCTCAAAAATGGGACACCCGGTTGAAGGGCACGGCAGTGGTCCTCGTGGCATTGCCATTTTTGCAATGGTTCTGCTGCCGGATCAGCAAATTCTGCATGACCTACAAATCCAAATGTTAGAGTAAAATTAAAAGTGCGTCTAAATTCAAGAGTTGGAGGGTTGTCCACCTTTATCTTGCGTATTAAATGAACAGATAAACTGGCATCCTTTCACTCAGACTATTTTTTGAACTGTATAGTCAGCACTTGAACTACCGTTAATTAAAATAAACCTAGACGTTAACGGCAACGAGCACACTGAAAGAAAAGTATTGCAAATAATTACATAATCTGGTCTGGCTAGTTAATTAAAAATAAGCTTGTTACTGGCGGAGTTATTGTAGCAAAATAAGCTTGTTCATATACTTTACTGTTTCCAAGAAAAAATAACACAGCAAACTGTTGCTTTATTCCAGCTCTATGTTTGTTTGTTCGTTCATTTGAATAGGAAAGTACAAAAATATGACTGCCAGCAGAAAATTCAATAAGGACATACTATGCTAATATTATACAGTAATAATAAGATATGAGGCATGCACAGTTCACAGACTGTAAGGTAAAATATTAGTTTTAGGGTTAAAACCTTCAAAACCTGCTGTAAGCTTCTGACCTTCGTAAAAACGCGAGGTAATTGAATTTCGCTACATACCACGTGGTCATTACTGTTAAAAATTAGAAAAGTCATTTTCACACTTGGCAGAAAAATTATTTGGTAAGCAAGGCAAAATTATTGCTTCTCGTAAGATTGCAAAAAATAGCATTTTAGAAGTATGTGAATTTCACCTTCAGGTTACCCAGAATTACATCACTTGCAAATTTGTTGATTTCTGGGTAGTCTGTGTGTTAGCTCTCCTATCCCAGCGTCCTCTCAATTTCTAAATCATGTGACCAAAATCGCAGCTTTATGAAGGCATGTAAATGTCGTTTGTTTTTTATGACACAAAAGTGAGGTTCCATGAGAAAGTTTAAATTAAATTTAGTATATAAATCCAAACTAAGTAAATTGTTCATTTCGAGAGTAGTGAACTGTAAAAAAGTAGTCATTATAATAGTCACTATGTAGTTTGTATAAAATGTGAAAGAAAGAAGCATTCACTTCAAAAGCAATATTCCATTTTTAAGATAGTTTTGGACTACTATTAGATTTAGATTACAATATTTCAGTTACCAATTTGAAACCAAGTTCGATTTTTATGGCGATATATTTTTATGGTCAAGAGTAACAGGCAAAATCAAATTTTTTAGACATTATAACAGTGGTGCATGTTGTTACTCAAGGACGTACAATTAAGACGGCATTCGCTTTCATTGCTATACATTGATTCATCAAATCTGCCAATGCAGCCCGTATTATGATTTCCAACGCAATTGCCTTGTTCACAAAAATAGCAGTCTGGTTCTAAAATTAAACAGCAACGTTTGCCTAGTGACTTTGCTGGCTCTTCAAAACAAGTTCCGTCATAATAAAAAGGTTGTTGGTAAATTTGGTCAGCATAACCTAGTTTATCGTTTTTTTGTAAACCTAAGCATGTGACTTAAGCTTAATATAAAACTCTTCATCGCTGAAAAGGTGTATTAAACAGTTTTATGGTACAAAAACTAAAAACTAACGTGGCGGACAATTTTGTTGACAAGATTGCTCATCGTCGTAACTTGGCTGATGTCTCAAAAATGGTACACCCGGTTGAAGGGCACGGCAGTGGTCCTCGTGGCATTGCCATTTTCGCAATGGTTCTGCTGCCGGATCAGCAAATTCTGCATGACCTGCAAATCCGAATGTTAGGATAAAATTGAAAGTGCGTCTAAATTCAAGAGTTGGAGGGTTGTCCACCTTTATCTTGCGTATTAAATCAACAGATAAACTGGCATCCTTTTACTCAGACTATTTGTTGAACTGTATAGTCAGCACTTGAACTACCGTTAAAAAAAGAACCTAGACGTTAACGGCAACGAGCACACTGAAAAAAGGTATTGCAAACAATTACATAATCTGGTCTGGCTAGTTAACTAAAAATAAGCTTGTTACTGGCGGAATTATTGTAGCAAAATAAGCCTGTTCATATACTTTACTGTTTCCAAGATGAAAATAACGCAGTAAGCTGTTGCTTTATCCTAGTCTATGTTTGTTTGTTTGTTTATTTAAATAGGAAGGTACAACAGTATGACTGCCAGCAGAAAATTCAATAAGGACATACTATGCTAATATTATACAGTAATAATAAGATATGAGGCATGCACATTTCACAAGCTGCAAGCTAAAATATTAGTTTTACATAACTTGCAAATTTGTTGATTTCTGGGTAGTCTGTGTGTTAGCTCTCCTATCCCAGCGTCCTTTTTCAATTTCTGAATCATGTGACCGAAATCGCAGCTTTATGAAGGCATGTAAATGTCGTTTGTTTTTTATGACACAGAAGACAAGAAAAAAAAGAAAAAAAAAACCCCCAAAAAAAAACCAGAGGGAAGAAAAGAATTATCTCAGCGGTTGCGTCTGCACAAGTCGATTTTGTTCTAGATAATGATATGATTTTTCTAAATTGTTTTCTATTAATTATACTAATTTTTTCCGGAATTATCAGTTTGAATTTGCTGTTATTGATCGTCGTTAGTGGCGGATTACGATATTCACTCTACGGGAATTACGTATTCTTTGTTGTGCGATTCAGATTTCGTCATTTCGTCATCAATTGTCGAAAATTTATAATAGCCATATGTCGTCGGTAACTAGATCGAAGTCTGGTTCTACCTCGTCTACACCAGCTGCTTCATCTGGCACTGAATCAGTATTATCGGATCTAGCAACACAGTTTCGCTTGTTTTCTGAAAAACTGTCTAACTTGGAACAATCTTGTGCTAAATCGGTTGATATCACAACACTAAAATGTCAACTAGAAAGTGTTGTGAAAGACCAGATCGAGCCATTGGTGGCCAAAATTAGCGATATCGAGGACGGGGTAAAATTTATTGACAGCGAGGTGCACGGTTTAAAATCGACCGTCAACGAGTCCGCTGTACAGCTGAAAACTACGACTGAATCGGTAAAATCTCTGTCATATAATCAGAAGGTGCTAAGCGAAAAAGTGGAGGAACTGGAAATGCAAATAAAGGCCAATAATATTGTCGTATACGGACTACGCGAAACAAAAGACGAAAATCCTATCGTCACTGCTCAACACTTTTTGAGTGAATATTTCGATTATGACCAGCCAGACTTAATTTTGAACGATTCCTTCAGACTGGGAAAGAATACGAAGTTTAATCGACCGCTAAAAATAAAACTTTCGTCTTTTGTAGTTAAAGGCCGTATTATGAACAATTTTAAAAACAATCGCTCGAATTTTGAAGCTTCAAACATCCGTGTCAGAGATGATCTGACTTTGAATATTCGAAAGTTGCGCGCTCTGGCTTATCCGTTGATGAAAAAACTTTACGATAACGGCAAGCCTACTGCTTATTTTTTGGACAACGGGATTATATTCCAGAAACAAAAATATGTCACTTTTGCGGACTTTAAGTCCGTGGTGGATAGTTTTTTTCAGTGATAATTTACAATGTTTTCATTGATATGCTTAAATGTTCAGGGTCTTACCTTCGATAAGTTGTTAGTTTTGACTGGTTTTTATGCAAATATGGATATAATTTGTTTAACTGAAACTTGGAAGTTTGATTTTCAAATGCAGGAGTATGAAATTGAAGGATATAAGCTTATTTATGCTAATAGAAAAATTTTCAGTTCTCGGGCTTTTCGTAACTCTGGAGGAATTGCTATTTTTATTCGTAATACTGTGTCTAACTATTTTGAAAATGTGACTAAGCTTACAACTTCAGATTTTCTGTGGCTCAAATTGAAAAAAGAGTTTTTACAGTGTGACAAGGATATCTATTTATGTGGCGCATATATTCCCCCGTATAACTCCCCGCGTCATGAAGCTGTTGCTGTGGAACTATTTGATGAATTAACTACTATGTGCATGTCTATTGTTGATACAGGTTATATAATAATTATGGGAGACTTTAACGCTCGTATTGGGCTTTTAAACCAAGAAACGTTTGAATTAACTAAGTACGATAATTTACCTAATAATATTGAAACTTACAATGAATTTTCCCAAATTCGTGTATCTCAAGACTTAGTTATTAATGGTTTCGGATCTAAATTAGTAACTCTTTGTAATAATTATCGATTAAGCATATTAAATGGCTGTTATGGCGAAGATGCAAATATTGGCAAATATACTAATGTATTAATCAAATCTAAACCCCATGCTGTAAATACTGCATGCAGTGTTGTTGACTATGTACTGTTAGATAATTTATTATTGCAGAACCTAAAAAACTTTTACGTTGATGATAGTTTTGAAGGCTCTGACTCCGGGAATACGGAATTTACTACTCACAGACCATTAATTTTGCAACTAAACTGTTTGAACTTCACAAATAGTATTCAAGAAAAATTGCCTACTGAACCTGAAATAGTTGCGAAACATCCAAATTGGTCTCCGAAATTAGCCGAATCGTATTCAAATTATCTGACTCTAAACACAACTATAACAGCTGTTAACGAACTATCTTCAAAGTATTTTAACCTAGGCTGTAGTGAATCAATTGATAACTGCGTTGATGCAATGACTAATATTGTGAATGGTGATTGTAATAATAATTCATCTCTGAATTGCAGGCGTGCTAGGATACCTAAACCTTGGTGGAATCTTGCTTGTACAAAAGCTAAAAAAGAATTTTTCGGAGCAGTAAAAATATTTTCAGCGTATAAAAGCGTTTACACAGAAGCAACATATAAGAATGCTCGAAAGCAATACAAAAAAACGATAAGGCGTGCAAAAAGAGAATATGAAACAAAACTTTCTTTTAAACTTCAAAACATAAAAACTAAAAACCCGTCTTTATTTTGGCGTATACTACGTCCTAAATCAAATACGGTTATTCCGCCTTTAAAAGACTTTTACTCACTTTATAAAAAATTATTTGGTTATAATAAACCTATCCCATTTGCTTCATACAGGCAATATCAGCTAACATGTTACCTAAGTAATATGACGTACAATAGTTTGTTAGATAGAGCAATAACTGCTGACGAGATTTTCAATGCAATAGAAAAATCACAAACTTCAAAAAGCTCAGGAATGGATAAAGTTTTAAATGAAAAGCTAAAACTTAGCCAGAACTTACTACTAGAGTCATGGGTTTTGTTGTTCAATAAGATTTATGATAACGGTGTTTATCCATCAAAATGGGCAATAGCCAAAATTGTTCCCATTTTTAAAAATGGCGTGAAATCCGACCCTAACAATTATCGTCCCATTTCTTTAATAAGTAACATTGCAAAAATTTTTGACACTGTTTTAAAAAATCGTATAGAAGAGTGGTTAAACTACTCTAACTGGCAGAACTTATCACAACTAGCTTATAAAAAAAATCATTCTACACACGATAACCTATTCATTTTGGATGCAATCGTAACCACTCATCTGTCCTTTGGTTTATCCACATTTGTTGCCTTTATCGATTTTTCAAAAGCATTCGATCGAGTTAACAGACTCGCACTGATGACCAAACTCATGCACTTAAAAATTTCCCCAAAGTTACTTAGATTATTCTGTAGTATGTTTGCTAAAACCAAATCGTGCATATCTGGCCAAACTTCCTTTCAGTTTCAATCAGTTACTGGAGTCCAGCAGGGGGCAGTCCTGTCCCCTATGTTTTTTAACTTATATACTTCCGATATTACAGATTTTCTCAGATGCAACGGTGCCTCATTCGTAAAACTACATAATGCAGAAATTAGTATTTTGTGCTTTGCTGATGACTTGATTCTTCTTTCACAAACTGCCGAGGGTCTTCAAAAGTCTCTTAATGCGCTTGCTCTATATTGCTATTTGTGGAATTTTGAAGTTAACTGTCAAAAATCACACGTAATTATTTTTGCCCCGAAATTACCTAATCAGGCTAATTATGTTTTCTCATTCAAAAATCAACAACTAAAAGTCAGAAATGATAGTAAATATTTAGGTTTTTGTATTAAAAATTCTGGCATTTGCACAAACAACTTAATTTCTGGTCGTCTAAAATGTGCTGAGTTAGCCAAGATTCAGTTGCTACATACACTGCAAAAGTATAAGTTACCAATTAATCTAAAACTACAATTATTTGATACTCTTGTTGCCTCTGTTTTAAATTATGGATGTGAAATTTGGTCTTACTCGACTTATTCAGATAAAACTTTCGATATCTATAAAACACCAACAAACAACCTTGAAATTCTACATGTAAATTTTTTAAAACGAATTCTGAAAGTAAAAAACACTACACCCACCATGGCTGTTTATTCTGAAACTGGTCGATACCCACTTGTTATTAATCGTATATGTTCTGTATTGAGATACTGGTGTTTAGTGTTAGACAGTCCTGATTTTTCTCTTCGCAAACAAGCATACTATGCTTTATGTAACTTAGTTATTGCCAAACCTAATCGGAAAACCTGGGTTAGCAGTCTAATTTTTATATTGAGTCAGGTTAATCTAATAGCTAATTGGCAAATTCAAAAAATAACGGACACTAAAATGTTTTTATCAGAAGCAAAAAAGAGACTTATTCTTCTCTTCAAAAGTTCTTTGAATTCTCAATGTCTAGGTCTACCAAGTCTGGATCTCTATATAAAAATCAAACCTGAATTTGGACTAGAATACTACTTCGATGTTATAAAAAATGCCGACCATTTGCACGCATTCACTCAGCTTCGTCTTAGGTCTCATGACCTAGAAATCGAGCGTGGCAGATGGGATCGTCGACATACGCATCGTATACCTAGAGAGGAACGTATTTGTAAATTGTGTTCATGTAACGCCGTTGAAGATGAATGTCATTTTCTGCTCATATGCCCGTTTTTTGATGAGTTGAGAGCTGTACTTATTTCACCTGTCTTGCAAAATTTTTCTCAGAACGAACCAGAAAAGAACTTCTGTTTTTTAATGAAATCTAAAAACAGTCTGATTTTGCAAAAACTTGCCAAATATATATACATGGCTCTAAGACAACGAACCCTATTTTTCAGTTTGTAAAATACCGATTCTTAGTTAGAATACATGATATGATATAAGTCTTAAAATAATCCTAATTGTTGACTAACAATTTTGTTTTACTAATATTTTATGCATGTATCGCTAAACACTAGCAATGCCCAATATATGTACGTATAATATCAACATAATATGTCCTTAAATGGATTATATGTTTTGGTTGTTCTTGAATAAACAAACAAACAAAAAGCGCTTACGTGGAGGGGGCTAAAATTCTTGTGTTTGCGTACGCTTAAACGCGACATCTACCGTGAAAGTTGTTTTCAAATTGTCAAACGTATTTGATTTAAGATTTTGTCTCAAGTTTTGCATGGACTTTTCAGATTAACAAACAAATTAATGTGAAATTTGTATCCTTGTTTTCATAACAAGTACATTTTAACATTGCTTATGTGACATTTTAAGGTTAATTTTATCAAGTGCAGACAGCCAGGTGAACTAATTGAAAAAACACTATCAAACGACCTATAGAGTATTAAACGCAGCAACAAAAATTGTACGGCGACAGACGTAAACTTTGCGAAAGTGATAAAAGCATTCGATTACTGCTAGTTGGTCAGACTTTAGTCGCTTACTTGCAACAGAAGTAATAAGAGCAGCGATACACACAGCTGCCGTTACTTGCATCTTGAGACAGTGAAAATCTTGAAGCAACTGCACCCACCCTTTAGCTATTAAACAGTGTCGTGTTCTAAAATGAAAATAAAAGAACACTCTTACAATACATTATCTAATGCCAATACAAAATATGATTATAACAGGATAACCGGAGTTTTAATAAAAAAGTCCAGTAAAAAAACGACTCAAAACTCGCTGACGATTAGTTAAATTCCTAAAAAAAGTTTTTTATTATTCACCCGGTTGCGTAGGCGACCTGCATTTTTTATTATACAAGTCAACTTATTAAATTCGTCTATGATTTATGTACAGTTACGCTTCGTTGACTATGTCTTTTTTACCATGTCCTTTAGTGAAGCATCTTCGTTGTGTGGTAGTAGGACTAAACTTGCGCCACTAAATGCAAAGATGTACGATTTCTCAATAAAACAGTTCAAAGATCAGCTGACTAGCTAGCCCAATTTCATAAACCCAATTTGGGAATTTAATTGCGGTGCCCTAATTTTACTTTTTTAAATGCATATCATAGGTCAGGGTTGATTTGATTGTCTCGAATGCTCACTTAATGTCAGACCAACGTGCGGGTGGTAACTGAATGCCGTCAAGGAAATGGTTTGACACTACCAGGCTGGAGAAGTGCTTCATATAATTGTAACAAATACGTGGGTGGTCTAAGGATCTACTCATACTTGCAGTTGTACGTCGTTTTAGTCAGCAAAATTACATGATCTTATCCATTATCACTGGTGTGATTGTCCTGTACTTTGGCTGAACAGATACTGCTGCAAGAATGAAATATGAATCGACCCTAAAAAATCTAACTGGGTTGTCCGTTAATGGAGGGAGTGGGGAGGGGGGAGGGAGCAACCCAGGTCAAAAATTTATCCTTTCTTGTTTGGTTTAATTTCACATTCTCACTCGGAGAAAGATAATTAAAGTTGAAGAACCACATTTGGTAAAAGTGCGTGTTCCAGTGTAAGTACATAGGCAAAGCATGCTAAACAAGCAGGCCCCAAAAGGGGGCAAGGTTCCTTTGCCGAGTGTAAATTCTGCTTAATTTACCCAAAAAATTCAGCTTCGCCTTTACTTTTGTGCATTTCCTTTCCATTAACGTATAAAAGTATAAAAAGCATTAACACCTGCATAAATTTGTTTTACCTATTCAGTTTTAGTGCTTAGGTGTTGAATTCACACTATAAATTCAAATTCACAAGCACACTCCATAATTGCCGAGACTGCTTGTTATTTCAGGACTCAGTTGCGATATTTTACGAGCAAACACAAAATTTTAGTAAAGTGACAACTCAATACGTGTGAAAAGTGTTGTTGACCATAGGGAATTTCATTAAAAATTGTAAAAAATACCTATCTTTAAAAAAAGAGCAGTCGGTTTCCATACTGACTTTACATGCTAATCATACACGCTGAACAACATGTGGCTGCTACTTTTACCTTACGTACAGTTGGTTTAAAAACAATAGTTCCTTCTCTAGAAGGAACAAAAACAAGTAGTTAGACAGGTCTTCAGCACATTTTCATTTTCACAGCACACAAAATTTTCAACGGCGAACATTTCAACGGATGTCTGGACCTGGAGCTTCAAATGTTCGCCGTTGAAAATATTTCAACAACAACCATTTGTTCTTCAACGATGAACAATTATTTTTCAAGGACGAACATTTGTTTTTCAACGACGAACGTTTTTAACGACAAAATTTGGCTTATTTAACGACGAACATTGGTTTATCAACGACGAACATCTTGTCCTATAATGTTAAGGTCGTCGCTGAAAATGTTTAGATCAATCCAAAATTTTTAAACGACGAACATTTTAAACGACGGGCATTTTGTTTGAATAAATTGGGCCCAGATTGTGGCGTGATTTGTATCGGATCAACAGACATATGGCTGTTAAGTATGAATTGAATCATACAGCTAAGGGTCGATTCAAACTTCAATGCATATAGGTCACACGGACAAAGCACATTTCATCCGTTTTTCCAATTCACACTTTTTAAGGCAAACCGACATACGGATGGACGGGCTTGCGGTCAAAGCTTGAGTCATACTTTTGAGCCGTATGTCCGTTTGTCCGTATGCCCAACAGTTTTGGGCAGAGTTGAACGGAATTTAACTTTGCCAGACATACGGACAAAGTGAAATTGTGCCGTTTAGTACGGATGAACGGACATACGGCTGAAGGGCAACCGGGCTTACGGCTGAGCGGACGAAAGTATGAATCAAACAACTGTTCTGCCGTTCATTTTGTCCGGATGTCCATTCGGTCGTTTGCCCGTAAGTCCCAATGTCCGTATAGCAGTATGAACGACCTAATACCTCCTTACGGGCAATAGTGATAGGGCGCGATTCACAAATTTGTGCAACTTTAGACTCGCCCTAAGATGTTCTTTTCAAATGAAATAGAATATCGTAGTGAACGATTTTATATGTATTTAATGCGATCACGACTTCGACTAAGGGCTTATCCCTCAACCGGATTAAACAGACTGCATTTATTTTAGTCCGAGGCTTAGGAATGGCAAATCGGGTTTAACAGACTAAACGACTTAAAATAAGTCAACGGCAGTTTGACTCCAATCCAAAACAACTACCGGACAAAACGGATTTAACGTGCACGCTTACCATTAGAGCGCATAGGTACGTACTTAGTTTAATCCGTTTAGTGTGACTAAAAAACAGCCCGCTAAAGTTAACTCCGTTTAATTCGGGTGTTTTGTAATGGTATTTTTAAGCTCAATTTTTAAACCGTTTAATCAGATTAAAGTTAAACACTTTAATTCGGTAAAGGGTTTAAATTGAAGGCGCTTTGTAAATCCCAGCCACAGACAGCATACAGTTAGGAATGTAATTAGAAAAAAATAATGAAAACCAGCAGCACAACAAACAGAAATATGGGTAA
Organism: Trissonchulus sp. WLG1_4; assembly: GCA_030248245.1. Classification (NCBI taxonomy): domain Eukaryota; kingdom Metazoa; phylum Nematoda; class Enoplea; order Enoplida; family Ironidae; genus Trissonchulus; species Trissonchulus sp. WLG1_4. The sequence goes on from JASANF010009790.1 coordinate 40,767, forward strand.
CCTGTTTTCTTTGATAACAAATAGAGACTGCAATTACGAAAACGTTACTCATGAATTAACTTGTTTATGTAAAGTATCAAAAAAAGTGTTGTTTGTTCATTTCAGCGTCTAGCTTACTAAGGACCAGGGAATGCGTAATCTGTATCTGACTTTGAAAAATCCAAATTTATGGGAGGGGCTCTACAACATAACATGTAATAAGTGTAATAAGTATAAAATGTCACTGACTGACTATCAATGTATATATGTACAGACTTTTTGTAAAGTATGAAACTAAACATACTGTAAATTGTTGAACCAGAAACAACTCGAATTTATTAAACTTTTTGGTACCTAAATTTAATAAACTTCAATCACAAATATTAGTCAAAGGTTTGTTGCTCGTTTGATTTGGAAAGCTGATTTAAAAGACTGATCATGGATGAGTCATTTTGTTTGCCCATTATAACTACATGCTGTAACTTACAATAGCTTTAAGGTTGTGGTTACATACATATGGTGTGGTTATGTACATATTTGGCTAGACCTATGGTATAGTCAAAGATAAACTCAGCACAAGATAAACTATTCCGCGCAACTTTAACACGGTTAACGTTGCTGTCTAGAAAGCAATTAAAGTTTGAAGAATTCCAATTGAGCAAATTTTTGTGAATGTAATAATTATGTCTTATTAGATGACTTAGCTATAATAAACTTTTATCGATGACCCATTGAAGCTTGAATTTAAACTGAAAAACTAAGCAGACAAATTCCCTAAAACAAATTTAGGTATGCATCAGTGCAGTGCAAGACTATAATACGTCACATCAGTCTCACAGTATGCGTTACCGTATAGACTTATTTTTCACTACAAATATTCAACAAGTATACAATGTAACACACACTCTTGCTGTCGAAATTTGGAGAAGTAATATTAGTTATATTTCAAGTTTCAGAGTTTAAGAGGACGTTTTCATTGCTTAATAGTTTCTATTTAAGAAACGTCAATATTTTTCGACACTTTGTTCAAAAAGCATTACCATAAGAACCAAAATAAGAGCAGTGAAAAAGCCCTACAAGTGAGTACCACAGTGAGTAACATTAAGTAGTATCATTGTAAACGTTTCTTGTCGTGACAAACTTGGACCACACCATTTGGCCCGCGCATGCCGTCATTTGTTTGTCGGAGGGGCGGCGGTAAAGGACGGCTGTTTGCGGACCGACCCTGGTTTTTCGCTTTTGCTGGGCCCTTTCTTGGATAAGCCGCCGCGGTGACTCTCTGGTTGGGTGGTTCGCTTCCCCGCCTGGCGCTTTTTTCGTACATACAAAAAGTACGCTACGGCCACAATGCCCACAACCAAGACGACTCCCACTATTATCAAAGCTACATGCCACCCTTTTACGCTCTTTGAGTTTTGCTCACGCACTTTTTCGTCTTCCGCGTTTTTCAATCCACCTTGATCTTTGTCTTTGTCCCCCTGGCTAGATGTTGTCGTGGGTTTTTTTGTTTTTCTGCTTCGCCTTCCTTTCCTTCGTCTTTGTCGCCTTTCTTTCCTTCGTCTTTGTCGCCTCTCTTTCCTTCGTCTTTGTCGCCTTTCTTCCCCTCGTCTTTGTTTTGTTCATCTGGTTCTGGATTTGTTTTTGAGTCCTCAGCAACAGGGTAGTTTTCTCCAATGCGAATTAAGGATGACCCGCCGATATACAAATCATTTTCGCTGTCACTACAGTAGTTCGAAGTGTGTTCTTCGTGGGCGTTTATGCTGACGGTTAGAACGTTGTTTTTGTAAAAAACATCCATATAAAATCTGCCTTTTTCTGCAAGAGAAATTTCTTTGCCTGCCTTTCTGTCGTAGATTTCCTCGTCGAAATTTGTCAGGGCAGGATTTATTGAGTAGACTGTGATTTTGTCTAAACTCAGAAATTGCACAACGATCATGCGATTATACCTTTTCACATCCTCAGGTTTGCAGTATTGTATAGAACATGTGTCATGGCAGCATTGGTTCATAATGAAAATTTTCCGGTTAATATCATCAAGACCCCAGGAGGAAAGGTCCACCTTGTTGAAATCCACGGCGACGGCAGTCATTACCCCAGAGCGGAAATATCTGCAGGACGATGACGGAGGCAGCCGGTATTTCCAACAAGAATCCGATAAGAGCTCCGGGCATATATAGACGTCTGCATGGGCGCCAGCACAGAGCACAAGAAGTAAAATTGCCAACAGCTGCATCACAGAACCAAGAAGTGATTCAACTGCTTGTCGGTACTGAAAAACTTTTTTCTGAAAAACTGGTGCTTTCAAAATCACACCACAAAACGTAACTCGTTATTATCGTAACTAAAAGTCGTTATTTTCGTTACCTATACCTAAGTTCTATCTGAAGAACTGTGTATAATCACTGTAAATTTAATTACGCGTTTGTTATATGCAGTCTGTAGTCCTACGCACGTGTGAGTGTTTGTTTTCATTTCATTGAATATTCTAGAACTGTAGCAGGAGCAATTTGCTAATTTGTAAATGGTCTTAGTTTTCGAGTGAAAATTACTTTGCAGCTGATTTCTACTGTCATGTAAATACCATTTTATTCAAAACTTGTACAATAACAATTAAAGCAATACAAAAGGTCTTCCAAGTCTGCAGGAGCAAATTTCTAATGTGTTTTGCGTCGGTGTTTTCAAGTGAAAAATATTTTGCAGCGGGTTGATAGTTTTATGTAAATATGAAAGTTATTCAAAGCATGTCCTATATAAATTAAAGTATTAAAAAATGTATTTTATGTAATCCTACAGGATACAGCTGCTAAAATAATCGCGATTTCTCACGAAATATATGGACAAAGAAAAATCGTGACTGAGGTGAAATTTGTTTGCTAGTCAGGGTTAGCCTAATCACAAAACAGAACGAGATCTCATGAATGTGCTAACAGTTTTTGCACGATTTTATTACTGAAAACAAAAGAGTGCAAAATACTATAAAGTCTAGCAAGCTTTGAGAAACATCATTTGAACTGTTATTTGAAAAGAGAGAAAGTAGAACTGACTAACTGAGAGGTAGAGGCGTGCATATCTTAATCAACAGGTGTATTATGTGAAAATTTTATGATGCTTTAATTCTTCATAGCAACAGTTTGCTGTTATTAGTAGTAAGTGAAAATTTGAAAAATTTTTCAGTAGTTTGTCATATTTTACCGAAAACCTTAATATTTGTTCAAAAATTTGGAATTCAAACTTGTACGTGGAGCCCATAGTCCAAAACGTGGTTATTCTGGCTTTAATTTTGCTCAAGTTGCAATCACAATGTTTTATTCTACATAGCAAGCAACAGTTTGCTGTTATTACTAAGGAGTAGTTATTAGGAGTAAGTAAAACAAAGAGGTAAAACTTAATAAGGATTTTGCAGTTGTTTGTCATATTTGACCGAGAAACTATTGTGAAATCATTTTCTATTGCAACGTAGTAAATGCGGTTTACAAATGTTTTTCCATGCATTGACTTAATTATTTTTGAGTCTTCATTGGCCTCAATGTTTTAAATTAAAATTTCAGAATAAAAGTACTAAGATTTGTATGTCAATCATGTAGTTTTTGTACGTGGAGCCCATAATCCAAAACGTGGTTTTTTCGGCTTTTGTTTTGCTAAAGTTGCAGCTGCTATTAATTGTTGGTTGTAAGACAGTGTCTTGTAACTGTGGACCACGTTTGGTGGGTTTAAAACAATGTGATACTTTTTGTATTCCTGATTTTGAAAATGTTTAAGGGGGCGCTCTGAGTAACTTCCAATAAATGAAATCGCTATAATTTTTTGTTTCTTGCTGATATAAACTTTTTTGCTTAAGCGCAATCAAGATGAACACCAGGCGAGCATCTTTGCAAAGTTTGATGAATCTCGGGAAATTTTTGCAAATTTTATGACTGCATCAAAATGCCATTTTTGTCGAATTTTAGTTAGTGGCGATAAAATTTTAGTTATTTTAGTTTCTATAAAAAGTGAAGTTTTAAAAAGCCTATCATATCATAATAATTGCAATTCAAGAAGTCCGGCGGCGGTGATCAGATCAGGTGCTGATCAGATCAGGCGCCGACTACCTGGGTCTCGAAAATTTAATAGAAAGTTCTCCTGGTGGTACGTCTGGTCTGATAGGCGTCCGTTGATGGTTGTAAGTCAATAAGTCAATGTCTTTGGTATAGTTCATGTAGAAGTCACGTGTTATCTCAGGAGTCACTATCATACGTCGCACAAGTCCTATCAAGTATCTGTTTTATCTGTCATTAAAAGCCTTGCTATCTTTCAGTGTTAGACTTCACCTTAGATCAGGTAGAGATGCCAGTTTACATTACAATTGTAACAATTGTAACGCTTGTAAAATTTCAAAACCGTTACAATTGTAAGACTTGTAACGATGAGCAACAGGGTCCTGATGCACAATTGACTAAATTCTAAAAATAATTATCACTTGTGCATTCCTTGCATGCATTAATGGAACAATTTAAGACAATCATTGCGGTGCCTATCTTAGAAAACATATACTTAACCTTTTAATTTACAGCATCTTTTTCTCCATATTTTTCTAACTTCCATTCACAGTTATTATCACTGAAAACAGGCGAAATAAACCTTTTATTTATAATTCTATTTGGTTTTGACGCAGAAGCGAAGCTTAAGTTTTTTCTAATAAGTCTTAAAAATCAGTAAGTACCATCTTTTATGGGCAGATCTGCGGGATTTTTAGACCGTCGTCTACTTTGTTCTGTTGTGCGTTTGTTATATTAAGTAAAAGCTGGCAGTTTTTTAGTGGTCATCTACTTTCAAGCCGCATGCTGGTTATTTTTTACATAAAAGCATAACCAAAACTGAATGTATTTAAAGTAACGTAACTCTAGGTTAAATAGAGTGACGGGTCAGCCTTGGTTATGATTTTGGTGGTCTCATATGCTGGGTTAAGGTGGCGCTCCGAATAACTTCCATGACTTTATTATCTCATAAGTTGACGTAGGTTCTAGCAAGGATAACTTTCGTTCAAAATATTAAATCCTGCTGCAAAGCTTTGTTTTTGAGTAAGTTTCACGTTCTTGCTGCCTTGTTCTTATTTTTTATGACCGATCGAAATTTTCTATTATTGCCAAATGCGCATTATTATTCAAACTGGCATAACTGAGCGAAACTTTGTTCAAATTTTACAATCTATAGCTTAAACTGTAGGTAATTAAATTGCCAAGGTGTATCTTTTGTAATTGTTTTGGCTCAAAATACACTAGTTTTTTTTAAATTGGTCAATTTAAAACGCTGCAGAATTTTGCCAAAAACTGAAATCAACATTTTCGAAGAAGTGCACCTGCATTCACATATTTTCCATCATAAGCCAAATTTAACAGTAAAAAACGACGTGGAGGAGAGCTATCACGAAACATAAAAGGCTATTGCCGATCATAAAACCTGAGATTTGCCCACACAAACGACAGTGTCAAAAAATAGAGCGTATTTTTAATGCTAATAACCGTTGAGAAAAATTAGAGAAGCCAAAAAGTAGCTAACGAAAAATTAGCTTGAAAAATAGTCAATGTCGCTCAACGTAATTTGGAAATTTTTTTAGAAAGATTTGCTTACACAAACGACTTTTTAAAAAATTGCAGTCGTCTATTCTCCGGGGAAAACCGTTATCAAAAATAACAAAAGCCATATACAATTTTTAGGAAAATCGATTTGAAGATTTTGCCATACTGAAATTCAGGTCAGAAAATAAGTTCAACACAACTACACGTTATATTTGTCAAACAAAAGCTAATTCACTGATTCTGAAAGGGCATTCACGAAAGCCAGTTCACTAATTCACTCAACCTTTCTTCAAGAGCAAATTCCTAAAAACGTGACTGAATAATTTTGTAGCCCAAAGTCAGTGATTCGGAGCGCCACCTTAAGGCGGTAGTGTCGCCAAATAAGTTTTGCTCATAGTTTGTAAAAACAGCTTTTTGCTTTGAAATTTTATGCTCACTGAGCAACTGGTACAATGCTGTATGTTACCACATAATCACTTCCTGACTCAAGACTACCGATACTATCTTGGACGAATCGCCATTTGTAAGCCAGACATCACCCAATAGGGACATAAAAGATCAGCAAAACGAGCGTGATATCAGATTGGCCAGATTGTGAAGTACACATAACGTATCGACGCACAATTTTTTTCAACAAATAAGAAAAATGAAAAATAAGGTACGTTTTTCTATTGATTTCAAAATAAGCTTCTAAACTTTTCAAAATTTATCAATGTTGCTGTGAGTGCTGCACAGTTCACGACAGTTTTACAGTTCAAAAGAGTATAAATCACAAGTTACTAAAGCAATTTGCACTAAATTTTGTGCGCATAAACTACAGCATATGTGCTTTAAGTTTGTATAACAAACAAAACAAATAAGTAGAAAATTGTGACGAAATTATCTAATGTGAATAAGTTTTCAAAACGTAATTTTCCGACTTTGCGACTTCACTGCAAACTGTATACTGGACCAATTTTGCTGAAACTTGGCAAAAAAATTTGCCTTAACATAATACTTTGAAAATATAGAAAGAACAGTTTCTAACATTTTACTGAACAAGCTTTACAGCCACGCAAAGTCGACTGGCATACAATAACATGGCATACATTTAGGTAAAATATTGTTCTACTTAATGCAAAAGACCTCTTGTGATTTATAAACATTTGTGAATTTGTAAACGTTGAGCTATAGCTTTTCAAAAAACACCTAAAAACGCAATTACCCCCTTAATGCATTCTACCGTAACAGTCTGACAAAAGCACAAAAAACGTGAACCAACGTGGCGGACAATCGTGCCAACAGGATTGCTCATCGTCGTAACTTCGCTGATGCGGATACCTTAAGTACTCATTACTGGGTTTGAGTTCGAGGCAGTCAGCAAAGTGGCATATCCATTCTGTTGCACCTGAAACATAGAACTTTGTAATTAAACAAATAAAAAATTATCCTGCAGGCAACAGCAAATTGTCGCCCCCATTTTGTAGGTAAAACACTCGTTATACTGGGCAAAGAAGATTTAGAAAGTAGGCACAGCGCCTTTTATAAATTTATGAAAACCTTTCTTAGTACCGATTTTTATAAAATTGCGTGTGGACGTCTGTTGTATCTGAAAATCTTAAAACCTCTTAAATCTTAAAACTCCAATTAATTTGGACGTTTTGCGCTACATAATTACGCGATCCGAAACAGTTTAGGCCTTCCTACAGTTTCTGTGTCACTTTCGCGTAAAACTTGGTTACATATAATTACTTACTTGCAACAGAAACAATGACAACAGCAATGCACACAATCGCGGTTACTTTCATTTTGACAATAGTGAAAATCCTGCTGAAATACCTGTAAACGCCTTCTAACAATTAAACTGAATGTCGTTGTCTGATACACTATGCCTGTACAAATGGTATAGGAAAATTTAATAAAAATATTGCGCAATAGTGGTCACTTTAATTTGTAAATAAATTTTGTTAATTTGTGAAAAATTCTTTGCATAGAAAGGTGGCGTAAAATTGACGAACATTAACATCAAGAGTACATAAGAGCGTCTCACTCTATATAGAAGAAGAGTGAGACAATCTCCAGCCTGCCTGTGCTCTAGCACAGGCAGATGCGCTGGTGCCTGTTGGTCAACTTTACAAGTCTTACAATTGAAACAATTGTAAGTGCAAAATCAGATGATTCGTTACAAATTCATCATAACGATTCATTACGAATCACCTGATTTTGCAGTTACAATTGTTACAATTGTAAGACTTGTAAAGTTGAACAACAGGCCCCTGCTGGTCGTTTTTAGGCTACATGTTGACATCTGTGCAACATGTGGCTGGCCAATCAGAAGTGAGCTCCTATTCTCTGATTGGCAAACGCCTGTGCACGCGCTCCAATCATAAAACGGAATAGGAATAAAAGGGTAATAACGCATTATTCATTTATAGTCTGCTTGCAAAAACATTAAAAAAGGTTTGCAATTTTTTTTTCTATATTTTGCCAAACTTTCAGCGAAATTGATTGAGAAACTTTAAGAAATTAAAAAAAGTTTATGTCTCAAACGTTTCTCAATCAATTTCGCTGAAAGTTTGCCAAATTATCCTAAAGGTATTTGCAAACCTTTTTTAATGTTTTTGCAAGCAGACTATGAATAAATGATGAGTTATTAAGCTTTTATCCTGATCTTAATGCTTATCAACGCATCAGCGATTTACTAAAGTGTGTCACGCAGGAAATCTACGCGCTGATTGGCCAGCCACATGTTGCACAGAATGTCAACATGTAGCCTGAAAACGACCAGCGCATCTGCCTGTACTAGACCACATGCAGGCTGGAGAGTGTCTCACTCTTCTTCTATATAGAATGAGACGCTATTATGTACTCTTGTTAACATTAAATACTAATTCTCATTTACGACATAATATGTATGTACATAATATGTGCTTTTGCTTATCTGCCTGTCCAGTGCTCACTATACATTTACAATTTACAGACTATCCCTTTTTTCTCTATGCACGGTCGCTGTAAGCATACTGCATAGTGCCATACCATGTCTAGGTGGAACAAAAAACGGGTTTCTTGGCTTAGCCGCAACCACAATCTACCCATCCAGAACGATTCACTCAACTAAATTTTATTTTTTTACCAATTCATCCGTAACCAAATTCTAGGGTTGTGTCTGTCTGTACTTTAAGGCGGTAGTGTCGCGAAAGCAGTCGACTTTGCGTGGCTGTAAAGCTTGTTCAGTAAAATGTTAGAAACTGTTCTTTCTATATTTTCAAAGTATTATGTTAAGGCAAACATTTTTGCTAGGTCAGTTTCAGCAAAATTGGTCCAGTATACAGTTTGCAGTGAAGTCGCAAAGTCGGAAAAATTACGTTTTGAAAACCTATTCACATTAGATAATTTCGTCACAATTATCAACTTATGTTTGTTATACAAACTTAAAGCACATATGCTGTAGTTTATGCGCACAAAATTTAGTGCAAATTGCTTTAGTAACTTGTGATTAAACGTAAAACTCTTTTGAACTGTAAAACTGTCGTGAACTGTGCAGCACTCACAGCAACATTGATAAATTTTGAAAAGTTTAGAAGCTTATTTTGAAATCAGTAAAAAAACGTACCTCATTTTTCATTTTTCTTATTTGTTGAAAAAATTGTGCGTCGACACGTTATGTGTACTTCACAATCTGGCCAATCTGATATCACGCTCGTTTTGCTGATCTTTTATGTCCCTTTTGGGTGATGTCTGGCTTACAAATGGCGATTCGTCCAAGATAGTATCGGTAGTCTTGAGTCAGGAAGAACATACAGCATTGTACCAGTTGCTCAGTGAGCATAAAATTTCAAAGCAAAAAGCTGTTTTTACAAACTATGAGCAAAACTTATTTGGCGACACTACCGCCTTAAGGTGGCGCTCCGAATAACTGACTTTGGGCTATAAAATTATTCAGTCACTTTTTTAGGACTTTGCTCTTGAAGAAAGGTTGAGTGAATTAGTGAACTAGCTTTCGTGAATGCGGTTTCGGAATCAGTGAATTAGCTTTCGTTCGATAAATATAACCTGTAGTTGTGTTGAACTTATTTTTTGACCTGAATTTCAGTATGGCAAAACCTTCAAATCAATTTTCCTAAAAATTTGTAAATGGCTTTTGTTACTTTTGATAACGGTTTGAGAATAGACGACTGCAACTTTTTAAAAAGTTGTTTGTGTAAGCAAATCTTTTTAAAAAAAATTTCCAAATTACGTTGAGCGACATTGACTATTTTTCAAGCTAATTTTTCGTTAGCTACTTTTTGGCTTCTCTAAATTTTCTCAACGGTTATTAGCATTAAAAAATACGCTCTATTTTTTGACACTGTCGTTTGTGTGGACAAATCTCAGGTTTTATGATCGGCAATAACCTTTTAAGCTCTCCTCCACGTCGTTTTTGACTGTTAAATTTGACTTATGATGGAAAATATGTGAATGCAGGTGCACTTCTTCGAAAATGTTGATTTCAGTTTTTGGTAAAATTCTGCAGCGTTTTAAATTGACCAATTTAAAAAAAACTAGTGTATTTTGAGCCAAAACAATTACAAAAGATACACCTTGGCAATTTAATTACCTACAGTTTAAGCTATAGATTGTAAAATTTGAACAAAGTTTCGCTCAGTTATGCCAGTTTGAATAATAATGCGCATTTGGCAATAATAGAAAATTTCGATCGGTCATAAAAAATGAGAACAAGGCAGCAAGAACGTGAAACTTACTCAAAAACAAAGCTTTGCAGCAGGATTTAATATTTTGAACGAAAGTTATCCTAGCTAGAACCTACGTCAACTTATGAGATAATAAAGTCATGGAAGTTATTCGGAGTGCCACCTTAACCCAGCATATGAGACCACCAAAATCATAACCAAGGCTGACCCGTCACTCTATTTAACCTAGAGTTACGTTACTTTAAATACATTCAGTTTTGGTTATGCTTTTATGTAAAAAATAACCAGCATGCGGCTTGAAAGTAGATGACCACTAAAAAACTGCCAGCTTTTACTTAATATAACAAACGCACAACAGAACAAAGTAGACGACGGTCTAAAAATCCCGCAGATCTGCCGTAAAAGATGGTACTTACTGATTTTTAGGACTCATTAGAAAAAACTTAAGCTTCGCTTCTGCATCAAAACCAAATAGAATTATAAATAAATGGTTTGTTTCGCCTGTTTTCAGTGATAATAACTATGGATTGAATGTTATAATTCGGGGGTCACCCCCTGGTCTAGGCAGGTTTTCTCGCACTCGTACGGACATATATATCTCCAAAATTCACTTTTATTCACATTTCATAATCGCAGAATTAAGCCAAGACACGCATATTTTCATTTTTATATTTGACAGTTTTCGCAAGGTCGCAGCGTTCTGTGCAGCGCCCTTGAGTTCAGAAATTATTAAAAAGGCTGCCAGCAGCTTTGTTGGCTCGCTGGTTGGCTCACAGCGTAGTAAATTCGCGATTTAAAACACAAAATATGAATATGTATTTTGTATGTTTAAAACATGAAGTTGTTCACACTACAGAGCCCAAAGTCAGTATTTTATACAACAATTTCAGTAGTTTTATATGTTTTGCAATTAAATTTTTAATGGGAAGCTATTTCTAGGCCAATCGGCGAATTGCCGAAAATATATATTGTCTTTTGGTGTAACTGGCTTATAGTCAGTGTGAGCTGGTGAAGACGTCGTGAACAGGGGGGTGGCGCCGAAGCGTGAAACGGGGTTAAGTATTTAGGGCTTCGCGCGCCGACTGAGTTCTAGGAATAGCTTCCCCTTAGCCTAGGGACTGAAATGAGTTAGGTTTTTACTCGTTTTCCTCATTTTATTATAGTTTTGTTATTCGGCCTCCAATAAAATTTATTAATTTGGAAGTTTTGTGTTGTCTTCAATTTTGGTCCGTGTTGGGTGTTTTTTTTGTAGGGCTTTGCAGCTATTTTGGTGATTCCTCGCGTAGGTCCCGGACCTGAGAGAGGGCCGGAAACTGAGCTTTTAGGCTGTTTGTTGCGGTTTTCAACCGTTAGATCACGCTCCGCTGGGCTCGGGCGCACGGTAACTTCTCGCCCTCGTGCCCTCGCCTTTCGAGCCTAAATCCTAAGAGCCCCGTGGTGCGTGATTTAACAAGTGGCGACCGTGACAAAGGAATTTTTGGGCCACGCGTGAAGCCCAAAATAGCTGCTTAGAAGCCCTAAGCCTAAATTTTTGTCGCGTTTAGCGAAAAATTCTGATTTTCCCCCACCC